>JAENPR010001439.1:0-155206 GCA_018135685.1 Themeda triandra | reverse complement strand
AGCATTATTAGATACTGGTTGTTCGAGGAATATTATCCATGACAAATTTTTTGTAAAATGTCCCGATATTCTTAAGATCATAGCAGATAACAAAGCTGAAATATCCACAGATATGTCCGGCACAAGAAGATTACATAATCAGTTAGCATATAATATAGAGGCATATATAAATAACACCAAATATATCCTAGATGAAGTTATAGTTACAGATTTGTCTGCTATAAATGATGATATGATTTTAGGCCTAAGATTTTTACAAAATTCCCTACGAACCAGTATTATACATAAGGCAGGTGTTACATTTGTCCCTCGTCGTGATAATGTGCCATATATTACTGAAACAATTAATACAACGGCTTCACAAATAATAATACTTTTAATGTCGCAATCACCGAGATAAATTCTGAAGAAGATATAGAAGCCTATCATATAGAAAATACTTGTCTAGAATGCACAGGGCTACAATCATTTGCTCCTAATTGGTACCGTGATATAAAGTCCAAAAATGATATCGATAAATAAAATCGTAAGAAGACTAGAAGATATCCAAATAATTGGAGAAATACCAATGAAATATTGGGATAGGAATCCCGTTATATGCAAGATAAATATTATAAACCCAGATTATATAATCAAAGCATGTCCAATTGAAGCTACCCCTAAAGATATAGAAGAATTTAAAATGCATATAGAAGAACTCTTAAAAATGAAAGCAATCAGAGAAAGTAAGAGCCCTCATAGGTCTACTGCTTTCATAGTTAGAAATCATACAAAAGAAGAGGCAAATCTAGGATGGTCATTAATTACAAAAGACTTAACGATAATACGGTAGATGATGCATATAATATACCCAATAAACAAGAATGGCTTAATAGAATACAAGGTAGTAAATACTTCTCTAAATTTGACTTAAAGGCCGGGTTCTGGCAAGTCAAAGTGGCTGATGAATCCATACCGTGGACTGCATTAACATGCCATCTAGGTCATTACTAATGGCTTGTTATGCCATTAGGATTCAAAAATGCGCCCGCAATATTCCAAAGAAAAATGCAAAACATATTCAATGAAAATCAAAGCTTCATACTAGTTTATGTCGAACCCTATAAAGAGCATATTGCTCACCTTGAAGTATTCTTTAGAAAAGTAGAACAAAATGGGTTAATATTATCTAAAAAGAAGATGGATATATGCTAAGAAAAGATCAATTTTCTAGGACATGAAATAGGAGAAGGAAGAATATATCTGCAAGAGCATATTGCTAAAAAGATCCTACAGTTTCCAGATAAAATGGAAGATAGGAATGTTTTACAACAATTTCTAGGAATTGTCAATTATGCAAGGAATTATATTGATAATCTAGCAAAGCTTGCTGGTCCATTATATGCTAAACACAGGAAAAATGGGCAAAAATATTTTAATTCTGAAGATATAAAACTGGTCCAAACTATAAAGGACAAAGTTAAAAGCTTAAAGCCTTTAGAGTTGCCATTAGATAACTATTATTTTATAATAGAAACTGATGCATCTAAGACAGGATGGGGAGCCATTCTGAAACAAAAACCAAATAAATACTCCACAAAAACTGAAGAAAAGATTTGTAGATATGCATCCGGCAGTTATAAGTTAAAAACAGTAAACAATATTGATAGAGAAATACTTGCGATCGTCCATGCGATAAATGCCTTCAGGCTATATCTAGGTTTTAAAGAGTTCACCGCACCGTTAGAACTGATTGTGAAGCAATATGCAAATACTATAATCAAATCAATAGCAAGAAATGTTCTACCAGAAGATGGGTTTTGTTTGAAGATATTATTACCGGAAATGGTTATAAAATAGTCTTCGAGCATATTAAAGGAAAAGAAAATAACACTACGTAAAAAAAGCTCTAAGGGAACGCCACCCCCCCCCCCACACACACACATACTGTAGGGGCGGCTGGCATTGGAGCCGCCCCTACAGTGGCTGGCCCCGGGAGCCGGCCGGCCAGATCACCAGTCGCCCCTGCAGTGGGCACTGTAGGGGCGGTTGGTGATCCAGCCGCCCTTATAGTGGACCATTGTAGGGGCGGCTGGTGATCCAGCCGCCTCTATAGTGGTTTTTTATAGTAGGGGCGGTTGGTGATCCAGCCGGACCACTGTAGGGGCGGCCGGTGATCTGGCCGGCCGGCTCCCCCCTTGCCGTGCCCTTCTTGCCGAGTGGCCTTTGCGGAGTGCGTCTCTTTGCCGAGTGCCCGAGCTTTGCCACTCGGCAAAGGCGGCGATTCCGGTAGTGTGTGTAACAAAAAAAATAGTAACCTCAAACTTGGGATAGATGATGTACCTCCCCTCTTGGAAGTTTGGTGTCTAGAGTGTGAGTAACGAATTTTCTCCGTTAAAAAGATTAATTCCAATATTTGTTGATAAATTTAATAGATTTCTAACTCAATTCGATAATGTTAGCTCACGTAGATAAATACAAGTTGTCATAGCAGACAGTTCATTTGAAAAAAATTTTGAGAACGTGCTTAGCACGTATTGCATTAAGGAGAAGATCAAAATTTTACAAGTGAGTACACGAGCTGGCGAGATGCAGTCTTGTACAACACAGTTCATGTGAATACATTGGAATCGAGATTCGAGGTACACATGGTCCAATTAGCAAATGATCCAACTAATCGATACTTTTTTTAGATAATGAACTAATCAATACTTGAACTGAAATCTCTAAAGTACTTTGTTGCCTAATCAATCTACAAATAGTCATCCTCTTGTGGGACCTCCACACCATAGCTAATAGCACTTCTCGCTCTTAGCTGTGCCTGTGCATTTTGTACACGTCGGCAGCGCGCGGCGGTGGCCGTGCCTGTATGGTTTGCTAATGCATGATTTGCTAAAAAACGAGTTTAGTGTCAGTATGGACATTGCTGGTAAACATTCTAAGAAATTATATCATATTTGGGGTGAGCGAAACGAGCAGTCTCCTCTCCCCATATCATGGATGTTGTGTGAGTATCAAATTCAGAACATGTGGGACGCACGGATGAGCCAGGCGAATCATTGAGCAATAGTGGAGGTTCATTTTTTTTGTTTTTGACAACTAAGCAACAATGGAAGTTGGTGTCGCCACAAGAGCTTCTCTGTATATAGGGATTAATCTGATCTGGAGAATCAAATCAAATTCTATATGTACCATGCATGTGCAATAATAATCGATTGAACGGTAGCAGGTTCACTTGTATATATAGAAGGAGAGATCATCTGATCCGCATAATCAAATCAAATGCTATATGTGCAGTAATAATCGAATGAGCGCTAGGAGGTTGACTTGTATATATAGAAGAGAGAGATCATCTTATCTGGAGAATCAAATACTATGTGTATTATATTATGTGCAATAATAATCGAATGAGCGCTAGCAGGTTGACTTGTATATATAGAAGAGAGATCATCAGAACCGAGAATCAAATCAAATGCTACATTTACCATGCATGCATGGTAAATGTAGCATTTGATTTGATTCTCGGTTCTGATGATCTCTCTTCTATATATACAAGTCAACCTGCTAGCGCTCATTCGATTATTATTGCACATAATATAATACACATAGTATTTGATTCTCCAGATAAGATGATCTCTCTCTTCTATATATACAAGTCAACCTCCTAGCGCTCATTCGATTATTACTGCACATATAGCATTTGATTTGATTCTCCGGATCAGATGATCTCTCTTCTATATATACAAGTGAACCTGCTACCGCTCAATCGATTATTATTGCACATGCATGGTACATATAGAATTTGATTTGATTCTCCGGATCAGATTAATCACTATATATAGAGAAGCACTTGTGGCGACACCAACTTCCATTGTTGCTTAGTTGTCAAAAACAAAAAAAAAATGAACCTCCACTATTGCTCAATGATTCGCCACGCTCATCTGTGCGTCCCACATGCTCTAAATTTGATACTCACACAACATCCATGATATGGGGAGAGGAGACTACTCATTTCGCTCACCCCAAATATGATATAATTTGTCAAAATATTTACCAACAATGTCCATATTGACACTATACTCCTTTTTTAGCAAATCATGCATTAGCAAACCATACAGGCATGGCCACCGCTGCGGGCCGCCGACGTGTACAAAATGCACAGGCACAGCTAAGAGTGAGAAGTGCTATTAGCTATGGTGTGGAGGTCCCACGAGAGGACGACTATTTGTAGATTGATTATGCAACAAAGTACTTTAGAGATTTCAGTTCAAGTATTGATTAGTTCATTATCTAAAAAAAAGTATCCATTAGTTGAATCATTTGCTAAGTGGACCATGTGTACCTCGAATCTCGATTCCAATGGATTCACATGAACTGTGGTGTACACGACTGCATCTCGCCAGCTCGTGTACTCGCTTGTAAAATTTTGATCTTCTCCTTAATGCAATACGTGCTAAGCACGTTCTCAAAAAAAATTTCAAATGAACTGTCTGCTATGACAATTTGTATTTATTTATGTGAGCTAACATTATCGAATTGAGTTAGAAATCTATTAAATTATCAACAAATATTGGAATTAATCTTTTAACGGAGAAAATTTGTTACTCACACTCTGGACACCAAACTTCCAAGAGAGGAGGTACATCATCTATCCCAAGTTTGAGGTTACTATTTTTTTTTTGTTACACACACTACCGGAATCGCCGCCTTTGCCGAGTGGCAAAGCTCGGCACTCCAAAAGAGGCTCTTTGCCGAGTGCCGGATCCAGCACTCGGCAAAGAGCTCTTTGCCGAGAGCCGGGGTGTTATATATGTCAAGATTTACTAGAATCAAAATTTGCTAGGTAGCTGGACGCAGACACACATGAAACAGAAATTGAGCTGGAAACAAAATTTTGTACTATAAGATGCAAGAAACAAAATAAGAATGAGTCTAAAATCATTATATCTAATAGCCTGCTTGCAAGTGGAAACAATGGGTTTAGGAATCAGGAAATCCAATGCTTGCAAGTGGAAACAATGGGTGTAGGAATCAGGAAATCAAATGAGCCTACACTTCAAATTCTACAAACCTATGAGGACTTCAGAACTCATAAGACATACACACATGCATTACCTTCAGAGCTCATATGAAAATCGACCTATGGTCATGCATCAGAAATGAAAGCAATGGAACTGACCTTTGTTTGAATGCGTCCATCTGCGTGTACAAAGTTTGATGAACTTACGAACTTACCTGGATCTGGAGGCAAGATCGATCCAGTCACCTTTTTGCGACATCTTGAGCACTATGCCGGGGGTCACAGGCTCACAGCTCGTGCTAGGCAGACTGCAGCGCCGCCGGGGACCTCGTCCACGCGAGGCAGGGTGCCGCTGCCGATGTGGGAAGACAGATGGAGATGCCGCTCACCAGTACGCGACGCGCCGCCGTCGGGGGCTCCGTCCGAGCAGTGCTAGACGCGTCTCCGTCGATGAACAGGAGGGGCCATCACCGCCGAGGCCGTCAGACGAGGGCAGATCGCGTTGCCGCAGGGATCGACGGCGTCCACGCATGTGCCGCGGCCCTATTCCTGCACAGCTGGGCCTCGCCACACCGCCGAAGGGCGATGTCCGTGTGGGCCGGGTCACCACAGCGCCGCAGGCCACCACCTCGGATGGACAGGCCCCGCCATCACCGGTGGTGTCGTGCCCGCGAATCGAGGGTGCGCCACCTCCACCGGAACGTCGCACGCGCTACAGCCGCTGGGAGGCCGAGGGAGGCGCCGCTGCTGGGGGAGTGAGGCACCTCACCGGAGGGAGGTCGGGGAAGCCACCACCCTCACTGAAGCCAGGAGGAGGGCCACGGCCGCCGCCCTCTGATTTGGGGATCTCCCTAATTTGGATGGGACGAGAGAGAGAAGAACCATTTGGGCGTCGAGTGATTAATGACCCACCTTGATGGATGGATGGATGGGACGCTCGAATTATCAAGGGGCTGTCTGATGATCTTTGGGCGGCCCGATCCAACCATTTGGGCGAGTGATTAATGACCCACCTTGATGGATGGATGGATGGATGGGATGCTCGTCAAGGTATCTGATGAGCTTTGGGCGGCCGATCCAAGCTTTGGGCAGCAAAACCTTTAACAATCTTGAGTGTGTGCGTGTAGTACAGTAGCCAGCAAAGCAAGCATGACTCAACTACTCGATCATGCATATGCATGTGAAGCATTGACCTTGAACTGCTAAATTAACATGCATGGATCCTGCATGCTCTATTATTTTTCCCTTCAAGTTGCATTAGGAACGCATAACAGAGTGTCCTCCGATCCGATCTGATCCGATCCTTCTTGAACGAGGCCACGTTACCAGGCCGGCCACTTTGAATCTACAACATGAGTCTGCAACATGAGTGAGCACAGTTTACTATGAGCATGCTCACTCATGTTGCAGACTCATGTTGCAGATTCAAAGTGGCCAGCCTGGTAACGTGGCCTCGTTCAAGAAGGATCGGATCAGATCGGATCGGAGGACACTCTGTTATTTGTTCCTAATGCAACTTGAAGGGAAAAATAATAGAGCATGCAGGATCCATGCATGTTAATTTAGCAGTTCAAGGTCAATGCTTCACATGCATATGCATGATCGAGTAGTTGAGTCATGCTTGCTTTGCTGGCTACTGTACTACACGCACACACTCAAGATTGTTAAAGGTTTTTGCTGCCCAAAGCTTGGATCGGCCGCCCAAAGCTCATCAGACAGACAGCCCCTTGATAATTCGAGCTTCCCATCCATCCATCCATCCATCCATCAAGGTGGGTCATTAATCACTCGACGCCCAAATGGTTCTTCTCTCTCTCGTCCCATCCAAATCAGGGAGATCCCCAAATCAGAGGACAGCGGCCGTGGCCCTCCTCCTGGCTTCAGTGAGGGTGGTGGCTTCCCCGACCTCCCTCCGGTGAGGTGCCTCACTCCCCCAGCAGCGGCGCCTCCCTCGGCCTCCCAGCGGCTGCAACGCTTGCGACGTTCCGGTGGTGGTGGCGCACCCTCGATTCGCGGGCACGACACCACCAGTGATGGCGGCGCCCGTCCATCCGAGGTGGTGGCCTGCGGCGCTGTGGTGACCCGGCCCACACGGACGTCGCCCTTCGGCGGTGTGGCGAGGCCCAGCTGTGGGGGAACAGGGCCGCGGCACATGCGTGGACGCCGTCGATCCCCGCGGCAACGCGGTCTGCCCTCGTCTGACGGCCTCGGCGGTGATGGCCCCTCCTGTTCATCGACGAAGACGCGTCTAGCACTGCTCGGACGGAGCCCCCGACGGCGGCGCGGCGCATACTGGTGAGCGGCATCTCCATCTGTCTTCCCACATCGGCAGCGGCACCCTGCCTCGCGTGGACGAGGTCCCCGGCGGCGCTGTTAGTCTGCCTGGCGCCAAGGGCCGTGAGCCTGTGACCCCGGCATAGTGCTCAAGATGTCGCAAAAAGGTGACTGGATCGATCTTGCCTCCAGATCTAGGTAAGTTCGTAAGTTCATCAAACTTTGTACACGCAGATGGACGCATTCAAACAAAGGTCAGTTCCATTGCTTTCATTTCTGATGCATGACCATAGGTCGATTTTCATATGAGCTCCGAAGGTAATGCATGTGTGTATGTCTTATGAGTTCTGAAGTCCTCATATGTTTGTAGAATTTGAAGTGTAGGCTCATTTGATTTCCTGATTCCTACACCCATTGTTTCCACTTGCAAGCATTGGATTTCCTGATTCCTAAACCCATTGTTTCCACTTGCAAGCAGGCTATTAGATATAATGATTTTAGACTCATTCTTATTTTGTTTCTTGCATCTTATAGTACAAAATTTTGTTTCCAGCTCAATTTCTGTTTCATGTGTGTCTGCGTCCAGCTACCTAGCAAATTTTGATTCTAGTAAATCTTGACATATATAACACGGCTCTCGGCAAAGAGCTCTTTGCCGAGTGCTGATCTGCACTCGGCAAAGAGCCTCTTTTGGAGTGCCTGAGCTTTGCCACTCGGCAAAGGCGGCGATTCCGGTAGTGTGTGTAACAAAAAAATAGTAACCTCAAACTTGGGATAGATGATGTACCTCCTCTCTTGGAAGTTTGGTGTCTAGATTGTGAGTAACGAATTTTCTCCGTTAAAAAGATTAATTCCAATATTTGTTGATAAATTTAATAGATTTCTAACTCAATTCGATAATGTTAGCTCACGTAGATAAATACAAATTGTCATAGCAGACAGTTCATTTGAAAAAATTTTGAGAACGTGCTTAGCACGTATTGCATTAAGGAGAAGATCAAAATTTTACAAGTGAGTACACGAGCTGGCGAGATGCAGTCTTGTACAACACAGTTCATGTGAATACATTGGAATCGAGATTCGTGGTACACATGGTCCACTTAGCAAATGATTCAACTAATGGATACTTTTTTTTTAGATAATGAACTAATCAATACTTGAACTGAAATCTCTAAAGTACTTTGTTGCATAATCAATCTACAAATAGTCATCCTCTCGTGGGACCTCCACACCATAGATAATAGCACTTCTCGCTCTTAGCTGTGCCTGTGCGTTTTGTACACGTCGGCGGCCCGCAGCGGTGGCCGTGCCTATATGGTTTGCTAATGCATGATTTGCTAAAAAAGGAGTTTAGTGTCAATATGGACATTGTTGGTAAATATTTTAACAAATTATATCATATTTGGGGTGAGCGAAATGAGTAGTCTCCTCTCCCCATATCAGGGATGTTGTGTGAGTATCAAATTCAGAGCATGTGGGACGCACAGATGAGCGAGGCGAATCATTGAGCAATAGTGGAGGTTCATTTTTTTTTTGTTTCTGACAACTAAGCAACAATGGAAGTTGGTGTCGCCACAAGTGCTTCTCTATATATAGTGATTAATCTGATCTGGAGAATCAAATCAAATTCTATATGTACCATGCATGTGCAATAATAATCGATTGAGCGGTAGCAGGTTCACTTGTATATATAGAAGAGAGATCATCTGATTCGGAGAATCAAATCAAATGCTATATGTGCAGTAATAATCGAATGAGCGCTAGGAGGTTGACTTGTATATATAGAAGAGAGAGATCATCTTATCTGGAGAATCAAATACTATGTGTATTATATTATGTGCAATAATAATCGAATGAGCGCTACCAGGTTGACTTGCATATATAGAAGAGAGATCATCAGAACCGAGAATCAAATCAAATGCTACATTTACCATGCATCTGAAGAGAGATCATCTGATTATTGCATATACAAGTAAACCTCCTACAACTCATTTGATTATTATTGCAGAACCTCCACTATTGCTCAATGATTCGCCTCGCTCATCTGTGCGTCCCACATGCTCTAAATTTGATACTCACACAACATCCCTGATATGGGGAGAGGAGACTACTCATTTCGCTCACCCCAAATATGATATAATTTGTTAAAATATTTACCAACAATGTCCATATTGACACTAAACTCCTTTTTTAGCAAATCATGCATTAGCAAACCATATAGGCACGGCCACCGCTGCGGGCCGCCGACGTGTACAAAACGCATAGGCACAGCTAAGAGCGAGAAGTGCTATTATCTATGGTGTGGAGGTCCCACGAGAGGATGACTATTTGTAGATTGATTATGCAACAAAGTACTTTAGAGATTTCAGTTCAAGTATTGATTAGTTCATTATCTAAAAAAAGTATCCATTAGTTGAATCATTTGCTAAGTGGACCATGTGTACCTCGAATCTCGATTCCAATGGATTCACATGAACTGTGTTGTACACGACGGCATCTCGCCAGCTCGTGTACTCACTTGTAAAATTTTGATCTTCTCCTTAATGCAATACGTGCTAAGCACGTTCTCAAAAAAAAAATTCAAATGAACTGTCTGCTATGACAACTTGTATTTATTTATGTGAGCTAACATTATCGAATTGCGTTAGAAATCTATTAAATTATCAACAAATATTGGAATTAATCTTTTTAACGGAGAAAATTTGTTACTCACACTCTGGACACCAAACTTCCAAGAGAGGAGGTACATCATCTATCCCAAGTTTGAGGTTACTATTTTTTTTTGTTACACACACTACCGGAATCGCCGCCTTTGCCGAGTGGCAAAGCTCGGGCACTCCAAAAGAGGCTCTTTGCCGAGTGCCAGATCCAGCACTCGGCAAAGAGCTCTTTGCCGAGAGCCAGGGTGTTATATATGTCAAGATTTACTAGAATCAAAATTTGCTAGGTAGCTGGACGCAGACACACATGAAACAGAAATTGAGCTGGAAACAAAATTTTGTACTATAAGATGCAAGAAACAAAATAAGAATGAGTCTAAAATCATTATATCTAATAGCCTGCTTGCAAGTGGAAACAATGGGTTTAGGAATCAGGAAATCCAATGCTTGCAAGTGGAAACAATGGGTGTAGGAATCAGGAAATCAAATGAGCCTACACTTCAAATTCTACAAACATATGAGGACTTCAGAACTCATAAGACATACACACATGCATTACCTTCGGAGCTCATATGAAAATAGACCTATGGTCATGCATCAGAAATGAAAGCAATGGAACTGACCTTTGTTTGAATGCGTCCATCTGCGTGTACAAAGTTTGATGAACTTACGAACTTACCTGGATCTGGAGGCAAGATCGATCCAGTCACCTTTTTACGACATCTTGAGCACTATGCCGGGGTCACGGGCTCACAGCTCGTGCTAGGCGGACTGCAGCGCCGCCGGACCTCGTCCACGCGAGGCGGGGTGCCGCTTGCCGATGTGGGAAGACAGATGGAGATGCCGCTCACCAGTACGCGACGCGCCGCCGTCGGGGGCTCCGTCCGAGCAGTGCTAGACGCGTCTCCGTCGATGAACAGGAGGGGCCATCACCGCCGAGGCCGTCAGAGGAGGGCAGACCGCGTTGCCGCGGGGATCGACGGCGTCCACGCATGTGCCGCGGCCCTATTCCCGCACAGCTGGGCCTCGCCACACCGCCGAAGGGCGATGGCCGTGTGGGCCGAGTCACCACCGCGCCGCAGGCCACCACCTCGGATGGACGGGCCCCGCCATCACCGGTGGTGTCGTGCCCGCGAATCGAGGGTGCGCCACCTCCACCGGAACGTCGCACGCGCTACAGCCGCTGGGAGGCCGAGGGAGGCGCCGCTGCTGGGGGAGTGAGGCACCTCACCGGAGGGAGGTCGGGGAAGCCACCACCCTCACTGAAGCCAGGAGGAGGGCCATGGCCGCCGCCCTCTGATTTGGGGATCTCCCTGATTTGGATGGGATGAGAGAGAGAAGAACCATTTGGGCGTCGAGTGATTAATGACCCACCTTGATGGATGGATGGATGGGACGCTCGAATTATCAAGGGGCTGTCTGATGATCTTTGGGCGGCCGATCCAACCATTTGGGCGTCGAGTGATTAATGACCCACCTTGATGGATGGATGGATGGATGGGAAGCTCGAATTATCAAGGGGCTGTCTGATGAGCTTTGGGCGGCCGATCCAAGCTTTGGGCAGCAAAAACCTTTAACAATCTTGAGTGTGTGCGTGTAGTACAGTAGCCAGCAAAGCAAGCATGACTCAACTACTCGATCATGCATATGCATGTGAAGCATTGACCTTGAACTGCTAAATTAACATGCATGGATCCTGCATGCTCTATTATTTTTCCCTTCAAGTTGCATTAGGAACGCATAACAGAGTGTCCTCTGATCCGATCTGATCCGATCCTTCTTGAACGAGGCCACGTTACCAGACCGGCCACTTTGAATCTGCAACATGAGTCTGCAACATGAGTGAGCACAGTTTACTACGAGCATGCTCACTCATGTTGCAGACTCATGTTGCAGATTCAAAGTGGCCGGCCTGGTAACGTGGCCTCGTTCAAGAAGGATCGGATCAGATCGGATCGGAGGACACTCTGTTATTTGTTCCTAATGCAACTTGAAGGGAAAAATAATAGAGCATGCAGGATCCATGCATGTTAATTTAGCAGTTCATGGTCAATGCTTCACATGCATATGCATGATCGAGTAGTTGAGTCATGCTTGCTTTGCTGGCTACTGTACTACACGCACACACTCAAGATTGTTAAAGGTTTTTGCTGCCCAAAGCTTGGATCGGCCGCCCAAAGCTCATCAGACAGCCCCTTGATAATTCGAGCTTCCCATCCATCCATCCATCCATCCATCAAGGTGGGTCATTAATCACTCGACGCCCAAATGGTTCTTCTCTCTCTCATCCCATCCAAATCAGGGAGATCCCCAAATCAGAGGGCGGCGGCCGTGGCCCTCCTCTTGGCTTCAGTGAGGGTGGTGGCTTCCCCGACCTCCCTCCGGTGAGGTGCCTCACTCCCCCAGCAGCGGCACCTCCCTCGGCCTCCCAGCGGCTACAGCACGTGCGACGTTCCGATGGTGGTCGCGCACCCTCGATTCGCGGGCACGACACCACCGGTGATGGCGGGGCCCGTCCATCCGAGGTGGTGGCCTACGGCACTATGGTGACCCGGCCCACACGGACGTCGCCCTTCGGCAGTGTGGCGAGGCCCAGCTGTGCGGGAACAGGGCCGCGGCACATGTGTGGACGCCGTCGATCCCCGCGGCAACGCGGTCTGCCCTCGTCTGACGGCCTCGGCGGTGATGGCCCCTCCTGTTCATTGACGGAGACGCGTCTAGCACTGCTCGGCGGAGCCCCCGACGGCGGCGCGGCGCGTACTGGTGAGCGGCATCTCCATCTGTCTTCCCACATCGGCAGCGGCACCCTGCCTCGCGTGGACGAGGTCCCCGGCGGCGCTGCAGTCTGCCCAGCACGAGCTGTGAGCCTGTGACCCCCGGCATAGTGCTCAAGATGTCGCAAAAAGGTGATTGGATCGATCTTGCCTCCAGATCCAGGTAAGTTCATAAGTTCATCAAACTTTGTACACGCAGATGGACGCATTCAAACAAAGGTCAGTTCCATTGCTTTCATTTCTGATGCATGACCATAGGTCGATTTTCATATGAGCTCCGAAGGTAATGCATGTGTGTATGTCTTATGAGTTCTGAAGTCCTCATATGTTTGTAGAATTTGAAGTGTAGGCTCATTTGATTTCCTGATTCCTACACCCATTGTTTCCACTTGCAAGCATTGGATTTCCTGATTCCTAAACCCATTGTTTCCACTTGCAAGCAGGCTATTAGATATAATGATTTTAGACTCATTCTTATTTTATTTCTTGCATCTTATAGTACAAAATTTTGTTTCCAGCTCAATTTCTGTTTCATGTGTGTCTGCGTCCAGCTACCTAGCAAATTTTGATTCTAGTAAATCTTGACATATATAACACCCTGGCTCTCGGCAAAGAGCTCTTTGCCGAGTGCTGGATCTGGCACTCGGCAAAGAGCCTCTTTTGGAGTGCCCGAGCTTTGCCACTCGGCAAAGGCGGCGATTCCGGTAGTGTGTGTAACAAAAAAAAAATAGTAACCTCAAACTTGGGATAGATGATGTACCTCCTCTCTTGGAAGTTTGGTGTCCAGAGTGTGAGTAACAAATTTTCTCCGTTAAAAAGATTAATTCCAATATTTGTTGATAATTTAATAGATTTCTAACTCAATTCGATAATGTTAGCTCACGCAAATAAATACAAGTTGTCATAGCAGACAGTTCATTTGATTTTTTTTTTTTTTTTTTGAGAACGTGCTTAGCACGTATTGCATTAAGGAGAAGATCAAAATTTTACAAGTGAGTACACGAGCTGGCGAGATGCCGTCGTGTACAACACAGTTCATGTGAATCCATTGGAATCGAGATTCGAGGTACACATGGTCCACTTAGCAAATGATTCAACTAATGGATACTTTTTTTTAGATAATGAACTAATCAATACTTGAACTGAAATCTCTAAAGTACTTTGTTGCATAATCAATCTACAAATAGTCGTCCTCTCGTGGGACCTCCACACCATAGATAATAGCACTTCTCGCTCTTAGCTGTGCCTGTGCGTTTTGTACACGTCGGCGGCCCGCAGCGGTGGCCGTGCAATGGTTTGCTAATGCATGATTTGCTAAAAAAGGAGTTTAGTGTCAATATGGACATTGTTGGTAAATATTTTAACAAATTATATCATATTTGGGGTGAGCGAAATGAGTAGTCTCCTCTCCCCATATCAGGGATGTTGTGTGAGTATCAAATTTAGAGCATGTGGGACGCACAGATGAGCTCGGCGAATCATTGAGCAATAGTGGAGGTTCATTTTTTTTTTGTTTCTGACAACTAAGCAACAATGGAAGTTGGTGTCGCCACAAGTGCTTCTCTATATATAGTGATTAATCTGATCTGGAGAATCAAATCAAATTCTATATGTACCATGCATGTGCAATAATAATCGATTGAGCGGTAGCAGGTTCACTTGTATATATAGAAGAGAGATCATCTGATTCGGAGAATCAAATCAAATGCTATATGTGCAGTAATAATCGAATGAGCGCTAGGAGGTTGACTTGTATATATAGAAGAGAGAGATCATCTTATCTGGAGAATCAAATACTATGTGTATTATATTATGTGCAGTAATAATCGAATGAGATGCGCTCATTCGATTATTATTGCACATAATATAATACACATAGTATTTGATTCTCCAGATAAGATGATCTCTCTCTTCTATATATACAAGTCAACCTCCTAGCGCTCATTCGATTATTACTGCACATATAGCATTTGATTACACATAGTATTTGATTCTCCAGATAAGATGATCTCTCTCTTCTATATATACAAGTCAACCTCCTAGCGCTCATTCGATTATTACTGCACATATAGCATTTGATTTGATTCATCTCATTCGATTATTACTGCACATAATATAATACACATAGTATTTGATTCTCCAGATAAGATGATCTCTCTCTTCTATATATACAAGTCAACCTCCTAGCGCTCATTCGATTATTACTGCACATATAGCATTTGATTACACATAGTATTTGATTCTCCAGATAAGATGATCTCTCTCTTCTATATATACAAGTCAACCTCCTAGCGCTCATTCGATTATTACTGCACATATAGCATTTGATTTGATTCGGAAATATAATACACATAGTATTTGATTCTCCAGATAAGATGATCTCTCTCTTCTATATATACAAGTCAACCTCCTAGCGCTCATTCGATTATTACTGCACATATAGCATTTGATTTGATTCTCCGAATCAGATGATCTCTCTTCTATATATACAAGTGAACCTGCTACCGCTCAATCGATTATTATTGCACATGCATGGTACATATAGAATTTGATTTGATTCTCCAGATCAGATTAATCACTATATATAGAGAAGCACTTGTGGCGACACCAACTTCCATTGTTGCTTAGTTGTCAGAAACAAAAAAAAAAATGAACCTCCACTATTGCTCAATGATTCGCCTCGCTCATCTGTGCGTCCCACATGCTCTAAATTTGATACTCACACAACATCCATGATATGGGGAGAGGAGACTACTCATTTCGCTCACCCCAAATATGATATAATTTGTTAAAATATTTACCAACAATGTCCATATTGACACTAAACTCCTTTTTTAGCAAATCATGCATTAGCAAACCATACAGGCACGGCCACCGCTGCGGGCCGCCGACGTGTACAAAACGCACAGGCACAGCTAAGAGCGAGAAGTGCTATTAGCTATGGTGTGGAGGTCCCACGAGAGGACGACTATTTGTAGATTGATTATGCAACAAAGTACTTTAGAGATTTCAGTTCAAGTATTGATTAGTTCATTATCTAAAAAAAAGTATCCATTAGTTGAATCATTTGCTAAGTGGATAGATATAGATATATAGATACTATACAGATATAAATATAGAAACAGATATAAATACATATACAAATAGCTAGATATAGATATATATCTATATCTATATCTGTATCTATATCTATATTTGTATTTATATCTATATCTATATTTGTATCTGTAACTATATCTACATTTATAGTATACTCTAAGGAAAGTGAAGCTCATAGTATCAGGGACGATGTAAATTTCACTTTATGGAGGTAGATGGGTTGTCACTACGACAAAACCTCCATCTCATTTCATTTGACAACATGTCAAGGGAGCATTCATGTCTATAAAATGCAAGGTTGAACTAACAAGCGGAATGCAACAAGTCCATTATATTAGTGGTTAAGACAAATGACTAGAAACTAAACATTTTTTTGTTGATACCTACAAGAGTTTATGTCTATATATTCTTGCAGCAATGTGTCAATGAAATTTTTTAGTTCTTTTCAAAATACACATGAGGTATTTTTAGGTCTATATATTTTTGGGAAAAGGCCATTTTAAATCATCCAATTAATGCTCAACTTTAATTTTCACCATGCAACTCTAAATGCACAAAGCCACAAACTTTGAACATTAAACTAAGCACTATGTGAGAATTAACAATAACTAACATTTAGTTTTGCAACTGGTAATAATAGAATATCATTGTCTATACTTGCTTTAATTAATTAACTGTTGTGACAATACCATCGACATCGATAGTGATAGGTCAACTATCACTACAGGTTCGTGGCTTTAGCAAGCAGTGATAGGTTGTCCACTATCATTTTCGGATCAAGCCAAGAAGCAACAGTAATAGCCCACCTATCACTCCATGGTTTTGTGTTAAACCGTTAGTGATTGATTGTTTTGTGAAAAAATAATATTCCTTTCATTTGCAGATCTAAACTTTATATCAGAATTATAGGGTTTAAAACGATCTAAAACTTTATATCTCGACGATCTAAAACAGTAATAGCCCGGGCTTGAGGCTACAGTGACTGTCTATTCTGTCCGTAGTGAATGTCAGACGAATTTGGCCACATAGGTGATTTCAATGGAGGTTCTGCAATTCCTATGAATAAAAAAATCTGGTTTGTATTTTCTATAAAAACCAAACTAATTCATGTAAAGTTTGGTGCAGTTAATATTGCTGAAATTTATCTTTGCACTAAATCAGAGCCTCACCACTCTGCATACAGATCTGATCTACAGAATACGTTCGTGATCGATTAGCTGATGTTTTGGAGATCTAGATCCGGTTAAAAATATGAGTGTCCAATCATTAACTATGTGATTAACCCGCACGAAATTAATTAGAAGCTAGGATGTGTAAATACTCACCTTTGCTGTTAGTAACTGCTTTCTTGTGTCTTGGTAGTCTTCGACCGTGTCGGAGATGTCTAAGGCTGCCTTCTTCAGCCGCTTCAGCCACAACTGCACCACCTTCTCATTCACGGACCGCTTCTCGGCGTCATGGAGTGCTGCTGAGATGGACTCCATCTTTCTATTCATGTACTTGAGGTCGTCGCTGAAGTTGGACAGCAAGCTGGCCTTGTCCGCAATGGCGGAGGCTAGCTTATCTTTGGCAATGCCAACGATGGCGGACGTGAGCATCCCAGCTAAGACTTCCGCCATGGCTGCACGAAGCTCTGAGACTCTCCAAAGCGGTGTGCAGAATGGTTTGTCTCTATGTGTGTTGAGAGGAGCTGTGAACAAAGATGGAATACAAGTGTATTATACGTAGAAATGTATGGTCAGAGTGGCCAGCTGGTATCGTGTTTGAGTGGTGAGACCGGCCAGTTTACTAATTGAATCGATCTGCTTGTTACTCCCGTAGAAAATATGCAACTAGCGCATCAATCCATGTGCCTCTTTTGTCTGCTCTTGCAAGTTGCAAGGCCGGAGGCCACCAGAGGATGCGTGCATCCATGTGCCTCTTGTCTGCATTTGACTTTCTTCAGTCTAAGCTGCCTCTTCCGATGCTGAACATATTAGTTAACATGTAATTTCGATGATCAAGTACACTGTTCGTCGTATTAGTCTTTTCAATAATGATGGCATCTTTGGTTCTCGGTCAAACAATGCTGAGTTGTTAAATATACAACGGTAACATGCATGGATTCACCCACCATTCAAATCGATGCCTGAAAAAAATTACTCAGGTTTCAAATCTTCAAAGAAATTTGAGTGCAGGAAACAGGACATGGAACAAGCGAGATGTGGAACGTTGTGACCGCAGACGTGGATGGTCCCACAATCACATGACAGCTGGTGCACGTGATGCCCATCGGCTTTTGGATCATGATACTAATGTTAAACAAACAAAAACTTGCAAGAGCAAACGAAGAACTGAGCTTTATCAGAAAAATAGGTATAACAATGTAGTGGAAACTACATTTCCAAAACAAACATGGAAACCTGTACGTGTAATTCAAAAAAATCAAAGCGACTTATTATTTGAATACTTATCCAGGTGCTCTTCCTTCAATTCATTTGAATGCTGGATATCACAGTAGTTCCAGAGCTGTGCCAGTTGTTATTAACCTGTGTACAGGGAATTTAGTCGTTTGAGAGTTGAGATACATGCGAAGAAACAGGACGCGGGCAGTCCTTTGGGTACGTCATAACACTTCGAACCTTGATGTCAGCAGACCGTCCGGAGTACATAATGTGCTGCTCACAAGTCGATGTCACATCACTAAAAATGCTCAATGTATCCAAAAATCTGTTTACAACTGCATACTGTCTTATACTTTCGTCCTTACCCATGTAGAAGGGTTAACCCAAACATGGTCACTTTTGAATGGCAACGATTATAGGCTGACTCCCAATGTGGTGTGTGGAATGGTTTGTCTCTGTGTTGAGATGACATGTGAATAAAGTGGGAATACATGTGTATCTATACTATAATTGAAACCGTCTCTAAGCCACGTCCCTCCTTCAAGATAGTTATTGTTTTTGTTTTACTTCAGTCGGTTTGATCCATTAACTAAGCTGGGACTTGATGTTGCCTTGTGCCAAATAACAAGACTCCCCAACGCGGTGTGTAGGATGGGGTGTGTGTTGAGAAGAGCTGCGTGACTGTGAGCTAACTTCAAATACATTTATGGATGCAGAATTGTTAGATCAGCCAGTTCTCTAATTGGCTCGGCTTGCGAGTCCCATATAGAAAATATATACTAGCATCAATATCCATGTGCCTCTTGTCTGCTTTTGACTGGCTCCAGGCTAGCTTGCATTGGATGCCTCTTTGCGTCGTCCGATGCTTACAACTTGTATACTGGCCAGTTGTTTAATAATATAATTAATTGACTCGGTTTTTGCTTGTTCCATACAGCACTAGAAAATATGCAGCACTCGAGGTGTGGATACTAGAAAATACCATATCCATGTGCCTCTTGGCTGCCTCCAGGCTAGCTTGTATTGGATTCCTTTTGGTCTCTCTTGGAATGCAGAAGAGTTATCTAGTAGGGCCTTATTTAGATGCATGCAAAATTTTAAGTCTTTTCATTTTGTTTTCATAACATCTATCTTTGGACATATGCATCGAGCATTAAATGTGGGTAAAAGAAATAAAAAATTATACAGTTTATCTATAATTTATGAGATAATTTTTTAAACCTAGTTATTTTATAATTAGAAATTAAATGTCAAATACAAACGAAACAGCTACAGTAGCAAAGATGCACAAAATTTCAACATCTAAACAAGTCCTAGTTTAGATGATCGAGTATGAAATATCTTCTTGTCTTACTCTTTTCACGTAAGACGCCATATATATTCGTCGCATCTTTGGTCCTCGGTCAAACTGGCTACGTTCTTAAATAACAAGAGGTAACATGCACCCACCTACGCTTCCCTTTCATGCCTCAAGAAATTTGCAAATTTCAACCAAATCATATAATTATTTCACACCGTAAACCAGTGGGTATTTTTTTTCCAATAAGGGCTGAAGACAAAACAAGTCCCTATCTTAAATCTCAAAGCATGCATCATCCGAATCACCTATTTGGCGACCGGTTATTGAGCAAGGACGTGAAATCATTAGTTTTATTTAGTCAAAGAAATGCTTCTACATGATGCTTAATCGGCCTCAATTGATTGAGCATTTCTTTTAGAAAAAAAAACCGTTGCAACGCGGTGTGTAGAATGGGGTGTGTGTTGAGAAGAGCTGTGTGACTGTGAGCTATAACTTCAAATACATTTATGGATGCAGAATTGTTAGACCAGCCGGCCAGCTAATCCCATACTGTAGAAAATATGAACTAGCATCTATATCCATGTGCCTCTTGTCTGCTTTTGACTGGCTGGGGGCTAGCTTGCATTGGATGCCTCCATACGTCCTCCGATGCTGAAAACTTGTATACTGGCCAGTTGCTTAATAATATAATTAATTGACTCGGTTTTTGCTAGTCCCGTACTAGAAAATATGCAGCCCTCGAGGTGTGGATGCAGGCATCCATGTGCTTCTTGGCCGCTCTTCCATGTGCATGTGCCTCTTGGATGCTCTTGACTGCCTCCTGGCTAGCTTGCATTGGATTCCTTTTGGTAGCTTGGGATGCAGAAGAGTTATCTAGTTGTTTAGATGATCAAGTATTTCTTCGTCTTAATCTTTTCAGGAAAGACGGTATATTCCTTGCATCTTCGTTCTCCGTCAAACTGGTTAGGTTCATAACAAGAGGTAACATGTACGCACCCATGCTTCCCGTGCGTCAAGAAATTTGCAAATTTTAATCAAAGCTTAATATTTTCATATCCGTCTGGTCGTCTTTTCCGGTCCTCTCTTCTAAATTGAGAAAAAAAAAAAAGGCTTAAACCACTGAGTATTTTCTTTTAAATAATAAAATAAATAAGGGCTGAACACGAAATATATAGGTCCCTATTTTAAATCTCAAAGCATGCATCATCCCAATGTCCTATTTGGCGACCGGTTATTGTGCAATGACGTCAGATCATTTTTTTTTTGTTTAGATTGCTACGTGAAGCTCAACCGGCCTCAATTGATTTAGGCCTTGTTTAGATTGCAAATTGGGAAGTTGAAAAGCACTGTAGCCCTTTTGTTTGTATTTGGTATTTTATTGTCCAATCATCTCTACTATAATGCAGTTTTTCTAAAAGAGTGGGAAGCCTGAGAAAGCCTCAGAAATTTTACCGTTTTATTAATAGGAGGAAGAGAGAAGAGATAGAGATAGAGATATATACTACCATCACGAAGACTCTAAAGTTTGCTTCATTTGTCGTGAGCCAAGTCATACTGTTGATAGTTGTCCCATGTGGAAGAAGCCACCACCTGCTGCTCAATACTTTGGTTCTGCTAGAAGGGGATTAGGATATCATTATGTGGATGTAGAGGAACAGCCTGATAGGTTCAAGCATTGGGTGGGGATGGATAATTTTGGTCAATTGTTCATTGAATCTGGTGAGATTGATGAGGCAGGAATAGTGGAAGCTCTGAAGAATCTGTTTGATAAGGACTGGGACTGGACTCTGAAGAAAACAGATGAAGCATGCTACATTGTGAGATTCCCACCAGATAGGAAAGTAGAGAAAATTGTGATAGGAACTGCCACCAAGTTCAACCTCAAACCTGGGGTTATCTGTGCTCTCAGTGTGTGGAATGGGTCTATTGAGCCTCTGGGAAAACTCATAGAGGTTTGGGTGGTGATACAAGGAATTCCTCCAAAGTGGGTAGATTGGAGATCTATGGAAGAAGTAGCTTCCTGTGTGGGCAGAATGGTGCAGGTTGATTGGCAGACATTGTTTGACAGTTTTTTCAGTATTGTCAGAGTGAAGGTGATGTGCAAAGACCCATACATTTTGATGAAGAATGATGTGCATCTCATTTTGAATGATGTGCATCTCATTTTGATGACTCCTGAGGGCTATGTGATTGAAGGTGAGGGCTCGATGAAGAACCAGGTGAAGATGGGGGAGATAAAAAAGGGGAAGATGAATCACTAGGTGAGGATACTTCAGGGGAAGGGCAACAGAAAGAGACTGAAAAAGACACAGCCAATAGTAACAATGGAGTTAATGGTGGAGGGTATCCTAATGGGAATAATGGAGGGGCTGCTGGTGGTCAGCAAGTTAAGAGGGTGTTGGATTTCAGCTGTGCTTATGACCTGGATGATACTGGTGACTGTGCTAGGCTGCTAAAGGAAATGGAGATAGATGTGGATGAGGAGCTTGAGGATGCTGGCAATATAGACCTTAATGGATCTGGGTTGGATGAAGAAGAGCAAGCGCATCTACCAGATGACTGGGTGTTCAACATTTTTTAGAGTGATAAGGGAGAAGTGAGAAACAGTCTGCAAGAATTGACAAAGAGTCAAGGGGAAGTTGCTGCTGCTAACTTGGGAGAAGGGTCAGAATCTGCTTGCATTATCCAGGAGGGTGTTTTACCTCATGATGGGGGGCTGAACAAAGCTGATACTGAGAAGGGAGCTCAAGGAAGACAGAAACAACAAGGTCAGGAAACGCAAGTGGTGAACAAGACAGTACAATGGGGGCCAATCATAACAACAACAAGAACTGGAAGGAATGTTGATGATGGGAGGACCATGATGGAAAAAGCCCAAGAATCCAAGAGGAAGTGGAACCTAGAAGAACCTTCAGGTAAAAACCTTCCTGCTGCTAAGGAATAGTTACTTTTTGTTGCTAATAAAATTGGTATTACCTCTAAGGATGGAAATCCTTTGTCTGTAGATTCTGTGGTTACCCTGGACAGTAGTAGGAATGCTGCTAGTCCGGGGCTGTACTTTTCCCAATTGTAGTGATACCTTAGAAAATGGCAGGTCTCAGGATCAAAGTTGTGAAGTTTCTTGTAGTCATGATGGAAATCATGGCAAAGGTTTGGACACTCAGGAAGAAGGGTGGTCCACAGTAGGTCCTAGGAAGAAAAACAAAAAAAGTTTAAATGATAGGTATGTTTTGGAATATCAGGGGGCTAGGATTGATTGATAGAATTCCAGCTCTAAGAAAGAAAATTATAGAGAACCATTTAGATTTTGTAGGAGTTATGGAGACCAAGAAAAAGTAATCTCTGATGGTATGCTTAGATCCTTATCTCAAAATGTGCCTTTTACTTGGATTCAATTAGGAGCAATTGGCTCAGCTGGAGGTGTTTTGCTAGGAGTGAATAGTGATCTGTTTAGTTTAACCATGGGTAATATTTTTCAGTTTTCTGTGAGTGCTATGCTGACTTGCAAGAAAACTGGTTTCATTTGGAAACTAGTAGTTGTTTATGGGCCAACTTATGAGGATCATAAACAAAAGTTCCTAGATGAGTTGGAGCAGATAATTGGGACCTGGAAAGGGCCCATTATGATAGGTGGGGATTTTAATTTGGTGAGATTCTCCAAAGATAAGAGTAATGGGATGATCAATCATAAGTGGGCTGATCTCTTTAATGATTGGATAGGCAAATGGGCTCTAGTAGAATTGGACCCAAATAACAAGAAGTATACTTGGACTAACAATCAAGACCCACCTATCTTCTCTAGGATTGATAGGATTTTTGTGACTACCGAATGGGATACTTGCTTTTCCTTTATCTAGTGTTAAAGCTCTAGATAGACTTCCTAGTGACCATAACCCCCTGGTGATTAGCATAGGAGTTAATATGACCTTTGGGAAGAAAAGGTTTCGGTTTGAGAAGTGGTGGCTCCATAAAGAGTCTTTTCAAAAGGTTGTTGAAAAGGCTTGGAACTCACCTTGTAACTTTCCTAAGAGTATTGATAGATGGCAACACAAGGTTAGGACTTTTAGAAGATTAGCTAGGGGTTGGGCAGCTAATGAGATAGCTGCAATGAACAAAACCAAATTAGAGCTGGCTGGTAGGTTCCATGTTTTAGAATCACTAGCAGAATTGAGAGCCTTAGATGATGTAGAATTACAAGATTATAGAGACATAGAAAGTGAGCTGAAAAATATTTGGGCCTTGGAAGAGATTAAGATTAGGCAGAGATCTAGAGAGAGAAATCTTTTAGAGGGGGATAGGAATACAGCCTATTTTCAAGCCATTGCCAATCAGAGAAGCAGGGCAAAGAAAATTGAGTGCTTAGAAGGACCTACTGGTTTAGTCACTGACTAGAAAGGAATGATGTCAATAGCGGTATTCTTGTGCAAGAGTCTTTTTGCTAAGGAACCTGAGACCAACTATAAATTAGGTAGTGACTTCTGGGATAATAGTGACAGGGTATCTAGTGAAGAGAATGACTTTCTAATTACTGAGGAAGAAGTTAAGGAAGCACTGTTTAGCTGTTATGCAGAGGGTTCTCCTGGACCTGATGGCATTTCCTTTTTGTTTTATCAAAAATTCTGGGATCTGATTAAATATGACCTGATGGCTCTGATTAAGGACTTTCATAAGGGGGAACTAGATTTATTTAGACTGAACCGTGCTTTAGTTACTCTGATCCCTAAGGTAGGAGATGCTACAAACATCAAACAGTTTAGACCTATTAGTCTGTTAAATTGTAGCTTTAAACTGTTCTCTAAGTTGTTGACTATTAGATTAATACCAATTGTTCAGAGAATAGTGAATAAAAGTCAATCTGCTTTCATTAAAGGTAGATTCATATTAGAAAGTGTAGTGGTGGCTCATGAAGTAGTACATAGTGTAATGAAATCTGGGGAAAAAGGTTTGGTGTTGAAGTTGGACTTCGAAAAGGCTTATGATAGGGTTAACTGGGCCTTCTTGTTTGATATGTTAGTAGATAGAGGTTTTGACAGTAAAATGGTTAACTGGATTAAGCAAATAGTGATGGGAGGTTCTATAGGCATCACTTTAAATGGAGAAGATAGTTCTTTCTTTAAAGCAGGGAAGGGCCTGAGACAAGGGGATCCTCTTGCTCCTTTCCTCTTTAATCTAGTGGGTGATGGCTTAACTAAGATGCTGCAAAAAGCTTTAGATCAAGGTTTGATTGGTGGTCTGCTTGATGACTTTAGTCCTGGAGGGATTGTGTCTTTGCAGTATGCAGATGACACAATTCTTTTCTCGAAAGCAGATGATGGTTTGATAGAAAACCTTAAGTATGTTCTAATGTGGTATGAGCAAGTCTCAGGAATGAGAGTCAATTTTCATAAAAGTGAGTTGGTGCCAATGAATTTGGATCCTTTTGATGCTCATAGATTAGCACATATACTGGCTTGTCCCTTAGGTTCTTTCCCCATTAAGTACTTAGGGATCCCTCTCCATTATGAAAAATTAGCTAGAGAAGACATTCAACCTTTAGTTGACAAGATGTTGAAAAGAATAGGGAGTTGGAGAGGTAAACTTCTGTCTCTAGCTGCTAGGATTACATTGATAAAATCTTGCTTGGCAAGCATTCCCATCTACTTGCTATCCTTCATCAAGTTCCCCAAGTGGGCTATTAAGCTTATTAATTCTCATTTAGCTACTATGAGGAAAGAATTTGGTAGGCTAGGCTTAACTAATTTGAGAGATCTGAACATCAGCTTATTGGCCTCTTGGATAAAGAGGTACAAAACTGATAAGGATAAGCTTTGGAGAGAGGTGATAGATTTCAAATACAATACTTCAAGGCCTAACATCTTTCATGCTAGTACTCTAGGTTCCTCAGGTTTCTTCAAAGGTTTTATGTGGGCTGCTCGAGTAGAAAACTTGGTTATAGGTGGAGAGTAGGTGATGGGAATAAGATTAGACTCTGGGAGGATAACTGGCTGGGTTCCTCCAGTCTGGCTGTTCAATTTTATCCTCTGTATAGGATAATGAATGAAAAGGGTAAAACTATTGCAGAGTTATGGGATGGGAGAAACCTCAAGTGTACATTTAGGAGGAATGTGACCATGGAGAGATATCAGGATTGGCTAGAAATCAATGAGTTAGTAGCTGCCATTCAGTTTACTGAAGAGGAGGATGAGCTGATTTGGCAGTATACCTCCTCTGGGGTTTACTCTTCCCAGTCTCTCTACAAAATAATCAACTTTAGAGGTATTCAAATGGGGCATGTTCCTGCTGTGTGGAGCCTGAGGATTCCACCAAGGGTGCAATGTTTCTTGTGGTTGATCTCTAAAAATAGGGCCTTGACTAGAGATAATCTGTCCAAAAGGAGGAAAATTCAAGATGAGTCTTGTCTATTTTGTTCTGATAAGGAGTCAGTTTATCATTTGTTTTCTGAATGTGTGGTAGATAAGCAAGTTTGGACTATTATCTCTGATTGTTTTGGCTGTAGAGTAGGAACTGATATGATCAACATTGGTACTTTTTGGCTTAGTGACAAAAAATACTATGTCTTGAATATAGTATCCTCTGCTGTCTTTTGGTCTTTATGGAAACTTAGAAATGAAATCTGTTTTCAGAGTATTGGGTGGAGAAGCATGGAAATGCTACTTCACAAATTAGTTGGGATGCTGCAAAACTGGATGATCTTATGTCCAGTCGACAAAAGAATGGTGCTGGAGGAATGTATTGGCAAGATCAAATCAGCTGCGAAGGAAATTTTCTGGCTTCCTTATGGGAATCTGGGAACAAATTAAAGGAGATGAAGATGGATGAAAGCAGCGAGGTGTATGAACTGAAGAAGATGGATGCTAACAAGACACAAGACCTGAAGATGGAGGCGATGCCGTGGTGGAAGGCAATGGATTTGTCGCTGCGTGGATGACCTGACATCTTGAAGCAAAGTCGAAGTAGCAGTAAAATTCTCTCTAGTGTTAGATGTTATCTACAAACTTTGGCGGAGTTGTTAATTTCTGGGCGTGGTGCTGCTGATCATTTGCTAGCAGATGTAATAATTCTGGTTTGGTCCTGGTGGACAAACCGAGCGCTGAAAACGTCAGGAAACCTGAACTGAACTGTAAAACGCTGGGTCTTGATCAATGCAAAGGCCGGAGCCAAGGGCTCTTAAATTCAAAAAAAAAAAAGACTTGAGATGTCCTCTGTCATATATATGTCCGTGTTAGGTTTGCGTGAGAAAGCCAATTCAACCATTTCTCCACTGGTGAGCAAGCATATACAAAAGGACAGGTTTAATAATTTATCCATCGTTATTCAAAATGCTACAACTGTCCAAATTGTTGACATCGCTAACACACATTAATTTCCTTACTAATTAAATATTAAGTAGCAACTTGCTGGGGGCTGGCGAAGTGTCCGAGTAGTTTTTGTATTTTTTTTTTTGACAACAAAGTAGTTTTTGTATTTCAGTCTTGACTAGCAAATAATATGAACTTCGTTGCGACCGGATGTAGAACTAGTTGGGTGACTGCCTAATGTTAATTAGCTTTGATGAATTCAAACCATGTTTCTTTGAATAAAAAATATTAAATCATGGAGGAGTTAGACCACCCGTATTGGGGACATGTACGTTCAGGGATGCTGCAGCGGCGTCCTGGATATGGCCATGTCATCCGGCATCTGGCATCCATCCGTTGAATATCGGACGTGACAGATAGTCCAGTATAGTACGTCCAGAGTTATGTGAGTTGCATTGTCGTCGTCAGTGTGAAAGCAGCTGTACCAAGACTCAGGGATTCAGGGATCAGCAGCTCTGCCTACTGTTTGTGTGTTGGTTCCTTAGAACAACACACTGAATTCTGGCAACGCTCTAGATTGGAAGCAGGATGCCACCCACGGCATATTGACACCGGATTTGGGTAACATCGTCCAGGTTGTAGGTACTGCAATCATCTACAGAAGTGGCAGCGAACTAGCTAGTGAGAACCACTCAAGTGAGTGACAACTAACAAACTGGGGTGGTCGGTCAAATGGATCTGCACTTCATGCGCCAAGCAGTCATCTGCACAAACATCAGGACAACTGAGTGGGCGGAGCCAGCCTATACTTTTTGACAAGGACATTTAGCTCGAGTGTACGGATTTAAGCACACTACTATGACCTCTGTTTGATTTATGGTATACGGAACAAGTAATTGGAGAAGTTCAACAACGGAATTGCAGAGTAATATATAGCGTCGGAAGCGGCACGGCTTGCAACCTGGTGACGACTGCGTCCTTTGCCTGCATATATCCATTAGTTGAATCATCTGGAGTTTTGGTCCGTACGCCAAGCACCTCGGACATCTCAATGACTTTGTCCTTCTAAGCACACCTTGCTAGCAAACTATAGCAAGGTGAGTCCATGTTGAACTCAACAAGTACAGGCGGAAAGTATAATGATATGCATGGCTTGAACAAGGTAAAGCTCAAAAGTATAACTGCGGTAGCACTTTTAGTAGGAGGTGTATTTTAATTAGCAACCTACTACTAATCAACTTGGTATAATAGCCCAACCCTTAATTATGGTTCAATTAGAATTAAGAGTTGATTAACATCATCATTATATTATATAGATCATAACATGATCACCAAAACAGCGAGATCGCTATCTCAGAGAACACAGGATGGCAATCCTGATAAAACCCGAGGTAGCAACCTCCATAAACTTCTCCATCATCAAAGATCCATGAGGTCCATTTGCTAATCTAGAGGGCGCTGGGCCGCTCATACCGAGAGCTTGGACGATATATCGGTTTGATCAAACTCTGCGCAGAGGTGTACACTTTCCCTCCAGGTCGTGATTCCCATTTGCCCGAGGTCATGACTCCCCAAACACACTTCCAAGGTGAGTAGGCAGGGTCTCACTATGAGGCTGTTCACAGGTCATAGGTAGTGGTAACCCGACCAGCGATGTCCAAGCACATGGAAGAGTCACCGTAGCCGACGCTCCGAACTATGGATCACTCCTAACTCCCATGCTCAACTTGCAACATCCTTCTCACCAAGGCAATGGCACCCGTCGGTAAGCTACCCAACAAACCTATGACCGCCCTGCTAATTAGCCAAGCCAGAGCCATATAGCCCGGAGTCATACGGAATGTCCCAGTTGAACCGTCTAGGAACTGGTCCTTAAGGACAGCAGACACGGATGCCCCCGTCGCTACGAGTCTCCACACTAGCATCCGCATCTCTCTTGCTTCACCAACCAATGATGCATCCCGCATCATCGAACATCTCCACCATGGCCGCAACCATTACCATCAGCTTTACTTTTATTAAGAAGTAAGATTAACAAGTAATTAACATTAGTGAGTAGGTGAGTAGAGCGCTAGCAGACCTAGAACCTGTCTACAAAACCCCCACAGGATATTTGGTAAAAGTGGCTAGTTGTTCCTATGGTTTGGTGGTTTAGACACATGCAAGTATTATAAACATTCATAGGTACAATATGATCAAAGGGATGCCTGCACTTGCCTTAAATCCAAAGATCAACTGCTATCTTCTGGTCTCCAACCTCAGCTACACTTGTTGGTCCTCAGCTCCGGGTCTTCAGCAATTGTTGATTGCCCGTCGTCTACTCGCAACAAACAAGCACACAAAACAAACAACACTGAGAACAAGCATTACACAAAAGAAATGCTAAAGAAAGAACATACTAAACAATAGAGCTTGAAGCTACGATCCCGAGAGCACCATAACGACTAACCAATGAGCTATCGTTAAGAGGGTACAACTGATTAGGTAGACCAAGGTTAAGCGTGTTTTGAAAAGAGCACTAAAGGACCACTAAACAAGCTCACACTAAAGTTGCATTTTCAAAAGCATCAACCGGGACTATTGTCACTGCCAACGTGTAGCTTACTTCGAGACGATTCCAACGAGTCCAAGATCGCCTAAAACGGAGCTATAACGGAGAAGTTATGGCTAAAACAAGATCAGGGGCTAATCTGCAGAAAACAGGACTTAAATCTAGTTACTTTGAACTGCGCTAGACTAATACGCAATTAGGATAAACTGCAGGGGCTTTTCTGCAAAGCTGCCAGGCTGACCGCGGCTTGACCAGGTTGACCTGTCGACGCTTGCGTGGCGCTGACGTGGCGATGACGTGGCTGCCACATTGGCAGATGGCGGGGCCGGGTTGACTCCGGTTGACCGGGCGGTCAACAGCTGATCTGAGCCGTCCGGCTCAGATCCGGCGGCTGCGGATGGCTGAGCAGGGTGGGTCGCCGGAACAGCGGCCTGGGCGGCGGCGACTCGCCGGAGGCTCGCCGGCGTTGGCCGGATCGGCTCTCTGGGGCACGGCGGCCTAATCGGAGGGCATGGGGAGGACGGGAGCGACCTCGTGGAGCCGATGCGATGCTTCGCGGCGGCGGAGACAGGCTGGGGGTGGCCGCGGCACGTGGCGGCTGGCGGCTACGCGACACGGTTGGGCGGCGCGAACGCGCTGGCGCGTAGCGCGTGCGAAGG
Organism: Themeda triandra; assembly: GCA_018135685.1. Classification (NCBI taxonomy): domain Eukaryota; kingdom Viridiplantae; phylum Streptophyta; class Magnoliopsida; order Poales; family Poaceae; genus Themeda; species Themeda triandra. The sequence continues at coordinate 125,208 of JAENPR010001439.1, read as the reverse complement.
TGGACGCGATGCGCACCTCGGCTTCGGGGCCTAGCGGCGGGACGTGGTGGCGCGCACGACGAGGCGGGGCAAGTCCGGCGGCGGCACTACGGCGACGGCGTGCGGGCACGCAAGGGTGAGAAGGCGAACGGTGAGTGGACTGCCGGCTTCCTCACCTTGAGGCGAATCTCGTCGAGGTATTCTCGCTGGTGGGGGCGCGAGGATGACGGAGAACGGCGGAGGCGGCTCCGAGCTTGAGATGGCGGCTATGGCGGCAGCGCTCTGTGCGAGATCGGGCACGGGTGGCGGCGCGGCCACGATGAACCTAGGGTTGCGCGCCCAGGGCGAATCGACGGCGGCGGCGTTCTCTGCACGATGTGGGAGGTCGGGGATGACCCTGTAGCATGGGGTCCCACCCGTCAGCGGCTGGGTGGCGGCTGACTAGCGGGCCCGGCTGGCAGGAGATGGAGGCGGGCCGCGCCATGGCTGGTGGGCCGCTGCTAGCTGCGGGCCAGCAGGCCGGTTGCTGGGCCAAGGCCCATGGCGCGAGGGAGGCTGGGGGGCTGACTTCTGCTGGCTGATGGGCCTCAGCAGTTGGGCCGCGAGCAGGCCAAAAGCAGGAGGGAGGCCAAAACGTGGAAGGGAGAAAGAGATAAAAAGAAAAACCTTTTCTTTTTATTTATACATATTTTTAAACCACATTTCAAGCCATTTTCAAACCTAAACTTGAAGAGTCTTTTTGGGACTTTGCTATTTATATTTTTGGGGAATATAAATCCATTTTCCAAAGGCTTTTTTTTCTAACTCAAGCTTTAAACTCATTTTTGAAATAGAGATTTTTGAACGCTTTCTATATTCAACAAAGAGGAGGTCGATGTCGTGACTTGCTCAGGTTTTAGAAATTATTTTTCACACACAATCACCACAAAGCAAGACACACCACACAAGCACACTTTCATTAACTTTATAAAAGTTTTATATAACTGCATTTTCTTATTTTATATTGGAGATAAATGAATTAAATCTTGGTTAATTTTAGGAAAATTAATAAATCCTTTATTTTATTTAGTGTTTTCTAATAACAGCCAAAACACAAATTTTAGGATGTTATAGAAATCCATGTGGTAAATGGTGGTTGATGTTTGTGGTGAGGTGAGAATGGTGGTAAAAGAATGAAAAACGATACACGGACGACTTTGCTCGAAACAAGAACAGCTACCGTTCCCCGGCAACGGCGCCAGAAAGCTTGTTAACACTTCTTAGCGTAAGCAGATAAATCCGCAAGCGCACGGAGTACGATGTAGCTTTCACCCGGGAGTATTCCAGAGTATCGATTTCCACGAGGAACGTGAAGTGTACTAGAGAATCAAGGCCGTCCAAGGATAAAGGCAAGAACAGAAAGATATATATGTTTTTGGTGGGTAGAGAGGAACCTTCTAGAGTTTTCTAAGTTGATTGGGTGATCAAAATCAGGCTTACTACACTCTACTTACTATGGAGCAACAGTATCTTTCCGACTCTCGAAATAGATTGGGAATAAAGTTGTCGGGGGAAGGCTGCCAAAAAGCTCTACGAAACACCAACTCGAACGTGGTGGGATACAAAGGCCTGACAGAGCTGTCACCTCTGGGGCTACCACAACTATCCGTGGGATTGGGCGCAAACTCAGGTAAACTATAGCCTAGACACCACATCTACACTAGCGTTTACTACTCTAATTACCTCGAGAATAACTAGAGTACTCAAATACAAGCGGAGTTCAAGTAAATAGAATAAAGTAAGAATTAAATAAAGAACTGAACTTAGAAATAATAATTGTAGAACCTGGAGAGTAGCTGGAAGACGAACTAGATGTTGCAAAAGTACAATGTTGAGGAAGATCCGACGTATCCGGCTCCTCCTCGCCTCTCTCCTCCTCTCTCTCTCCCTATTTTCTAGATACAACTAGACGAACTAGAACTAGAACTAGATGAACTAGAACTAGAACTAGATGAACTAGAGGGACCCTCTTCTAATTAGATGAAGACTTGAACCCTAGCTTTGATCTTGTAGAAGAGATATGATCAAAAACCTAGAGGGGGCGCTGTAACATCCTAGATGTTAATTACAACTAAAACTTGATTTAGTACTTTATTAAAACCTAATCATCGAGCATCATGGCATAAATGCATTCATGTTTTAATATTGTTTTTGATGTGATGCTTTGTTTTACATATGAAATGATGCTTGTGATTGCTAATGACCGATTAGTTAGTGTAGAAATTAAATCGAGTTCAAAAACTCGTTTCAAAACCCCGTTTTCCCGAAAACCCTATTTATCCCCTTTTCTCGTATTTCAAAATCTACAAAGAATTTGGGGTTGGTTCAAAAGGAAAATGGTGGGCCTTGATGAGAGCTTCAATGTTGGTGAACAAAGTTTTTCAAGTTTCCAAAAAGAATTTCAAATAAATTTGAAAATACGGTTTTCTCGACAAATGTCCCCATTTGATTTTCAAACCATAATTCAAAAAATATGCATATTTTAGAAAAACTCTTTTGGAGAAAATGTGCAGTTTGAAAAGTTGAGTATTCCATAGTTTTGGAGTTTTTCAAGTTCTTTAGAAAAATCCAAAGTAATTTCAAATATTTCATTCTAGGGTTTTTGTCCCCTTTTCAAAATTTGATTCAAATTCAATTTTCCTTTCAAAATTTGAAAATAGCCCAGTTGAGAGTTGTAGAGCATGAAATTTTAGCTAGAGTTGCTTTTTGGAAATTTTTGAGTATAGTTCAAAAAATCTGGAGTAAATTGCAAAAGTTTATCGCCGTTACTTGTTCTTGCCGACGTCATCACCACCTTCTCCCTCTCGTCCCTCGTCGCCGGCGCCATGCCGCCCGGTCGCCGCCGGCCGCCAGCGCACGGCTGCGCTCGAACCTTCTCCGCCCCGTGTCACCTTCCCGGCAGCCGTCCCAGCGCCTTAACCCTCCGGCCGGCCAACCACTTTCCTCCCCCTCCTTATCCTTTCTCCTCGGCCGCCGCCATCGCCAAAGCCGAGCTTGAGCTCCGTCTCCGCTCGCCGTCGCCGTGCGCCACTTCCGTCCAAAGCAAAAACCACCACTAGCTTCGCCTCATCCTCGCGCATCGATAGAGCAAGAAGATGGCCCTCCATTCCGTCTAGAAACGCCGTCAAGCCATCTTCTTCCTCGCGGTCGGTCGCCGTCTTGCCGCGTGATCCACCGCGACGCCGCCACCGCCGTTCTTCCTCGTCGGTGGTCATTTTCTCGATTGTTTTGGCAAGCGTGCTCGCCTTACCTCGCGCGTCGATGCGCTCCTTGGCTCCTCGTTTGGTGCCCAGCCGTCGCCGTGACGCCGCCCGTGTCACCGGAGTCCGCCGCCGATGTCATCTCCGCCGCCAAGCTCTCGCCTCCGACCGTCCCGAGCCCCCACCGCCGTGCGCATCTGCCCCGCGGTGAGCTCCTGCGCCTATCCTCGCCTTTGGTTGAGCCCGAGCGGCTCCGTCGAATCCGGTAGCCGAGTGTCGCCGCCGGCAACACCCATGCCGCCGCCACCACGCAAGGCTAGCGTCGCTAGGGCCGTGTTTTGGCCAAATTAGCGTGCGCATCATCTCCGCCGCGTCGTGTAGCAGCTAGCGCGCGCGTTGCCGAAGCCGGAGGTGCTCCGGTGAGCCCGTCCATCGTGTCGTCGTCCCGCCGAAGCCGCCATGGCCGCCGGCAAGGGTGCGGTCGACGCTCCGCCGTCCCATCTTCTAGCCTAGGAGGTGCGCCGTGCCACGAGCATCGCGTAGAGCCGAGCCGCGCCGCTTAGGACCTCGCCGCCGGCGCGAAATCGCCGGCGAGCTCGCGCCGTCGTCGACGCCCAGCGGGGAGGCCCTGTTGGGCCGGCCTGTTTGCTCGTGGGCCGATCCGCCAACAGTCTTGGGCCGAGATGGGTCGGCGCCCAAGCGAATCTTTTTCTTTTTCTTTGTTTTATTGTTTTCCGACTGGTGAATAGTACCGATAATTGTTTATTTCATATTAAATTTTTGGTAGCTCCAAAAATTATAAAATTTTTTGTATGTGTTCCCTGTCATGATCTTGGTCTACGAAAAATATTATATGCCTATTTTGGGTGCTTTTGTTATGTTTTAAAATTAGCTCTTTTAATTGAAAAATGAGTCTTCCTTGATTTTTAGTGATTTATTTATTTATCCAAAAATCATGAAAATTATTTTGTAGCCTTCTCGTGCCATGAGGAGCTTAAGATTAATTTTTAAGATTTATTTGATAACTTTTTATTTTATCTTTATTTTATACTTGGTTATTTAATAGATTTTCAATTGTTTATTTGGCAATAAATGACAGGGTTTTCTTGAGTGACGTTGGATTGAGTGATGACCCGGCAATTTAATTAATTGTTTGCGCTTATCATTAATCTTGTTTAGCCTCCGTCGAGCTCATGTTTATATCCCGTCATGTTGAAGTATTTTATTTATCACGTGTAGTCCCCGCGGTCGGGAGAGCCCCGTCGATCTTGTTTCGGGAAATTGTTGTCGAGTCAACTCAAATTCCCGAAGAAGTCAATCCATCTCTGGTGATTGGTATTAGCTCCCAGATGCATCGTTGAAGAACGTCTACACCAACTTTCGAGGCAAGCCCCGGATCCATCAACCCATTCCTTGACTTTACAAAGTTTTATCACTTGAGTTGTATTGCTGCATTAAGTAATAGGAGTTGAGTGATCACCTATTTGACGCATGAACTACCTTGATTATTTCAACATCATCCTTGAAACCATTTTGATTGAAAAATGCGTAACAATGCTTAGCCTTGCTAATGTAGCTTTCGAAAACGTTTTCAAAAGGAAGTGCTTACCCTGTCGGTAAGGTTAATATTACTCATCAATGTTATCTTTGATCAGGCTATTGGGTTACATCGAATGACGTCTCGAAGTAATCCTTCGGTCCGGATCGCTTATACCTTTAATGAAGTTGAGACCGGTCGGGTAACTTGCATCGGGAATGGAGTCTTGATGTAGTGTTTCCGACTTGTCGATTAAGGACCGGCCGTTGTTTGGCCACCTGACAAGACCTTGCAACTACTCACATATCTACGGAAAAGCTTTACCCTAGGATAATCTAAGGACTAGTACGGTGAGCCCGTGCACCGGAGCGGCGAGATGGCGGGAGTAGCGGGTATCCTCGGGGACAAGGTCTCGGGTTCGAGGAGGACCGTACTCTCGGGTGGCGCGGAAGCTGAGCCTAGTTCTAGAATGTCCGACGGTATTGTTGATATAATTGTGGGTTAGAGTCCCACTTATATCATGTGTTTAGGAATCCTCAGCTGAGTAAATCGATTTGAATCGTCGTGCTCCTCGGTTATGGAGACTTGATCCTCCGACCATTCATCGTAGTAACTTATGGAACTTGAAAGAATTTGATGGAAGTATAAGAATGTGATCTTCGTGAATTATCTTGATCTCGTCGTATTCAAGCTAGACTAGACTCACTTTAGAACCTAGTGACTAATCCGGAAAGTAAACCGGAGGATGAAACTAGTCTTTAGTGCTTTTCTCGCAAAATGCTTTGATTCTTCGCAAAGCCTTACCTTGTCCTTTTTGACCTTCATTCCCGAGTCTTGTCCCCTATTTTTCGTCGGTAAGTCTTGCGGAGTACTTTTGTACTCGTGGTTTGTCCTACCCTTGTTGCGTGTGTGTCCGTCAATTGAGAACGCGAGTAGTTTGTTTGGCTCGGCGAGCACTACGTTTTGGGTGAATCATAAAGTTAAGTAATGGTATTCCCCTACTATGGTTGTAATCAACACAATTTATTATTTGAAAAGTTTTATTTATAACTGATTTGTAAACTTATGTTATCATAATACTTCCGCACTTTTACTCGATATATTTTATTTATACAAAATTGTTGTAATACTACAATGTCTCTTATAATGATTGATCCCGCCGAGAATCGTGGATGTTTCGGGTTCATCCCGACAACTTGTTAAGTCGTGTGGAACACATGCATAGTAATCTAAGGTCCGTTAAGACAAGGATTAGTGCATGTGGGCCACATTACTTAGGAGGTTCCCGCTACGCTTGGTATCGAGCCGGATCATTATTCTAGAGCTATTGTAGTATTCCTTGCGAAAACTTCAAATGATTTTTTTGGGTCAAATAAATTTAATATTGACTATTTTGGTCCAAATTGCTTATTACTCATCTATGCTCCCTTCTATAGCTCTTTAGACATGTTTAAAAGCTTGTGGTGGAATATCATGTTATATTGCCCTATTTATAAAAGTTTACTTTTAAGTATGAAAGTCTTGTTAGCCTAGAACGTACGTTCGTTTATGCATGATGTTTAATTAACTTATTAATATTACCTTCCTTCTTAGTGTGAATTGGGTTAAAGTAGTATCAATCCTATTCTTGCTAACCTTCGATCCCATCCATCTCGTTCTTATGGCCCCATTCTATTCTTGCTACTGAGAATGGCCCGAGCTCCTCGGAAGCATGTCCTTTACAAGAAGACCAATGCTAAAGGTGTCCCTCGTCGCAAGCCAACTCCTCGAGATGAACCTACTAGTAGCAACATTCCTCACCCAATCCAAATTTTCAAGTGGAGATTGATAGATTGATGACATTACATCAAGCTATTCGTGCTAGGGCCGAAGCTATGGAGGACTTACAAAAGTTATGGCGTTTGTGTGCTATAATATCCAATTAAGGAATGACGCCTGGACCAGAGAGGATTTTCACCTTACACAAATCCAAGAGCAAGGATAGTATATCAATCGGTTAGAGGTGGAAAATCGAGACTGGGCAGATTGAGTGTGCCGATTGACCAATTTGGTAAATCCTAATTACCAACCGCAGGAAGTTCGGATGACCCCGGTGTTGTTAGTGACTCCTGAGTAAGACGAGCATCAACAACCAAAGCACGAGTAAGAGAAATCAAAAGTGGCCATGGAGGAACCTAAAGTGGATCTGAATAACTACTTTGCTAATGAGGAGGAGTAGTCTGTGATGAATGATGTTGACTAAAATAGTTAAGAGTAGTTGTGAGTTGAGTTGGTTTGTATAATAGTTGTTTCTTTCTCGTTCTATCTTTTGATCCCGAGGTTGTGGGATTAAGCTTGTTCGTGTATGCTATGTATGATAAAGAATGTAACATAAGGTGTTCAAGTTCTGGAATGAAAAGATCGTGTCACCCAAAGTAGAATAATTAAGTGGTACAAGATACAATGGGACCGTCATTCGTAAAAGAGGCAACATGGAAGTCAACTCTCTCGACAAAGTTTCACTAAAGTATCTTCGACGGTTAAGTCTAACAAGCCCTCTAATTCACTAACTTGGTGAAGGTGAAGTTTTCTAACATTGTGAGGACGTGTAGGACGAACATATTATCATGAAAATCTTTTTGAAGTTAAAACATCCCCTTAAGGTTGGAGTGGTTATATTCCTTTATAATTGTTTCATTGCTGAATCTCGTCATGTACCAGGATGGTTTATCGGTTGAATCTTTTATTCCATAAATTTCGATCTTTGGGAATTTGTGGAATATACCTTGATATACATCATTATCATAAAAAAAAATGAAACCTGGTGCGAATTCTTGATTCTTTTGTTGAGTATGTGTCCCGCCTTGATTTCTTTCAACTCCGACACATGCTATTTCCTTGATATCGTTTGACGACGTATATCTTGCTTTCATGACACTTGATGGTGTTCTCTAAGGTACCATGATCTATGACCGGGAAATAGTGACGAAACCTGGGGTCTCCTGTGGTTTGCGACCATAAGGAAATACCGCTGGGCGTTCGCTAATGTCGGAGTCTATGATTGTGAACCCTTATAGTCTTTAATTAGTGTGTTCTCATTCTTTGAACATGCCAATATCTTGACCTTGACATTCGACAAATGTTTATCGAAAGTTATTTTGGTTGTGGTCTGTGGTGGTGTCTCGACCCGTGACTATGGTGCCGTGTCAACCTGAAATCTCCTATGATTCGCGACCACATGAGTTTTCACCAGGCTATGCACAGGTATCGTAGTAGATCACAATGGATGTACTTTACTTATTGAATATTCTTGGGATTCAAGTTGTTCTTTGAACTCCCTAAAATACCTTGTTATTGTGACCAATTTTTGATCTCGGTTACATTCCCGATATTACTAAGAGATGTGGGTTAAGATTGTTGTGCCCTATAATGCTGCCATGTCCCGAAACCCTGGTGCCGCGACGGAACCTGGAGTCTCTTGTGTGACCCGGGCACACAAGTTTCTGCTAGGCACGCGCAGGTATCAATGTTTGCGGGCATGAGCCATTATAGTCTCATGACAATATACCCTACTCTTCGAACTTATCTTGGGAATTATTGCTAAAATTCCCTTGCACCTCTAAATGCCTTGTTAGTTACAACCTCTGTCAAAACATGGTTATAACTCTCAGATCAAACCTTGTTGTTCTATGAACTTCTGTCAAGTTGATTTGCTTGACACATTTCCTTTTCCATTACTTACCCCACGGGATTTTGTTGCTCCAAAATCTCGGGACGAGATTTCTTTAAGGGGGAAAGGATGTAACATCCTAGATGTTAATTACAACTAAAACTTGATTTAGTACTTTATTAAAACCTAATCATTGAGCATCATGGCATAAATGCATTCATGTTTTAATATTGTTTTTGATGTCATGCTTTGTTTTACATATGAAATGAGGCTTGTGATTGCTAATGACCGATTAGTTAGTGTAGAAATTAAATCGAGTTCGAAACTCGTTTCAAAACCCCGTTTCCGAAAACCCTATTTATCCCCTTTTCTCGTATTTCAAAATCTACAAAGAATTTGGGGTTGGTTCAAAAAGGAAAATGGTGGGCCTTGATGAGAGCTTCAATGTTGGTGAACAAAGTTTTTCAAGTTTCCAAAAAGAATTTCAAATAAATTTGAAAATACGGTTTTCCAACAGCTTGTCCCCTTTGATTTTCAAACCATAATTCAAAAACTATGCATATTTTGGAAAAACTCTTTTTAGAGAAAATGTGCAGTTTGAAAAGTTGAGTATTCCATAGTTTTGGAGTTTTTCAAGTTCTTTAGAAAAATCCAAAGTAATTTCAAATATTTCATTCTAGGGTTTTTGTCCCCTTTTCAAAATTTGATTCAAATTCAATTTTCCTTTCAAAATTTGAAAATAGCCCAGTTGAGAAAGTTGTAGAGAATGAAATTTTAGCTAGGGTTGCTTTTTGGAAATTTTTGAGTACAGTTCAAAAATCTCGAGTAAATTGCAAAAGTTACTGCTGTTACTGTTGCCGACGTCATCACCACCTTCTCCCCTCTCTGTTCCTCGTCGTCGGCGCCATGCCGCCCGGTCGCCGCCGGCCGCCAGCGCACGACTGCGCTCGAACCTTCTCCGCCCCGTGTCACCTTCCCGGCAGCCGTCCCAGCGCCTTAACCCTCCGGCCGGCCAACCACTTTCCTCCCCCTCCTTATCCTTTCTCCTCGGCCGCCGCCATCGCCATAGCCGTGCGCCGCTTCCGTCCAAAACAAAAACCACCACTAGCTTCGCCTCATCCTCGCGCATCGATAGAGCAAGAAGATGGCCCTCCATTCCGTCTAGAAACGCCGTCAAGCCATCTTCTTCCTCGCGGTCGGTCGCCGCGCTGTCGTGATCCGCCGCGACGTCACCACCGCCGTTCTTCCTCGTCGGTGGTCATTTTCTCGATTGTTTTGGCAAGCGTGCTCGCCTTTACCTCGCGCGTCTGATGCGCTCCTTGGCTCCTCGTTTGGTGCCCAGCCGTCGCCGTGACGCCGCCCGTGCCACCGGAGTCCGCCGCCGACGTCATCTCCGCCGCCAAGCTCTTGCCTCCGACCGTCCCGAGCCCCCACCGCCGTGCGCATCTGCCCCGCGGTGAGCTCCTGCGCCTATCCTCGCCTTTGGTTGAGCCCGAGCGGCTCCGTCGAGTCCGGTAGCCGAGCGCCGCCGGCAACACCCATGCCGCCGCCGCCGCGCAAGGCTAGCGTCGCTAGGGCCGTGTTTTGGCCAAATTAGCGTGTGCATCATCTCCGCCGCGTCGTGTAGCAGCTAGCGCGCGCGTTGCCGTCGCCGGAGGTGCTCCGGTGAGCCCGTCCATCGTGTCGTCGTCCCGCCGAAGCCGCCATGGCCGCCGGCAAGGGTGCGGTCGATGCTCCGCCGTCCCATCTTCTAGCCTAGGAGGTGCGCCGTGTCACGAGCATCGCGTAGAGCCGAGCCGCGCCGCTTAGGACCTCGCCGCCGGCGAGAAATCGCCGGCGAGCTCGCCGCCGTCGTCAGCCAGCGCGGGAGGGCCCTGTTGGGCCGGCCTGTTTGCTCGTGGGCCGATCCGCCAACAGTGCTGGGCCGAGATGGGTCAGTTTCGGCCCAAGCGAATCTTTTTCTTTTTCTTTGTTTTATTCTTTTCCAGAATTGGTGAATAGTACTGATAATTGTTTATTTCATATTAAATTTTTGGTAGCTCCAAAAATTATAAAATTTTTGTATGTGTTCCCTGTCATGATCTTGGTCTAGGAAAAATATTATATGCCTATTTTGGGTGCTTTTGTTATGTTTTAAAATTAGCTCTTTTAATTGAAAAATGAGTCTTCCTTGATTTTTAGTGATTTATTTATTTATCCAAAAATCATGAAAATTATTTTGTAGCCTTCTCAGGCCATGAGGAGCTTAAGATTAATTTTTAAGATTTATTTGATAACTTTTTATTTTATCTTTATTTTATACTTGTTTATTTAATAGATTTTCAATTGTTTATTTGGCAATAAATGACAGGGTTTTCTTGAGTGACTTTGGATTGAGTGATGACCCGGCATTTTAATTAATTGTTTGCGCTTATCATAAATCTTGTTTAGCCTTCGTCGAGCATCATGTTTATATCCCGTCATGTTGAAGTATTTTATTTATCACGTGTAGTCCCCGTGGTCGAGGAGAGCCCTGTCGATCTTGTTTCTGGGAAATTGTTGTCGAGTCAACTCAAATTCCTGAAGAAGTCAATCCATCTCTGGTGATTGGTATTAGCTCCCAGATGCGTCGTTGAAGAACGTCTACACCAACTTTCGAGGCAAGCCCCGGATCCATCAACCCATTCCTTGACTTTACAAAGTTTTATCACTTGAGTTGTATTGCTGCATTAAGTAATAGGAGTTGAGTGATCACCTATTTGACGCATGAACTACCTTGATTATTTCAACATCATCCTTGAAACCATTTTGATTGAAAAATGCGTAACAATGCTTAGCCTTGCTAATGTAGCTCGGATTTCTAAAACGTTTTCAAAAGGAAGTGCTTACCCTGTCGGTAAGGTTAATATTACTCATCAATGTTATCTTTGATCAGGCTATTGGGTTACATCGAATGACGTCTCGAAGTAATCCTTCGGTCTGATCAGTTATACCTTTAATGAAGTTGAGACCGGTCGGGTAACTTGCATCGGGAATGGAGTCTTGATGTAGTGTTTCCGACTTGTCGATTAAGGACCGGCCGTTGTTTGGCCAGCTGGACAAGACCTTGCAACTACTCACATATCTACGGAAAAGCTTTACCCTAGGATAATCTAAGGACTAGTATGGTGAGCCCGTGCACTGGGAGTGGCGAGATGGCGGGAGTAGCGGGTATCCTCGGGGGACAAGGTCTCGGGTTCGAGGAGGACAAGACTCTCGGGTGGCGCGGAAGCTGAGCCTAGTTCTAGAATGTCCGACGGTATTGTTGATATAATTGTGGGTTAGAGTCCCACTTATATCATGTGTTTAGGAATCCTCAGCTGAGTAAATCGATTCGAATCGTCGTGCTCCTCGGTTATGGAGACTTGATCCTCCGACCATTCATCGTAGTAACTTATGGAACTTGAAAGAATTTGATGGAAGTATAAGAATGTGATCTTCGTGAATTATCTTGATCTGCTGTATTCAAGCTAGACTAGACTCACTTTAGAACCTAATGACTAATCTGGAAAGTAAAACTGAAACTAGTCTTTAGTGCTTTTCTGCAAAATGCTTTGATTCTTCGCAAAGCCTTACCTTGTCCTATTTGACCTTCATTCCTGAGTCTTCTCCCCTATTTTTCGTCGGGTAAGTCTTGCGGAGTACTTTTGTACTCAGGGTTTGTCCTACCCTTGTTGCAGGTGTGTTCGTCAATTGAGAACGTTGAGTAGTTTGTTTGGCTCCTGGGCAGAGCACTACGTTTTGGGTGAATCATAAAGTTAAGTAATGGTATTCCACTACTATGGTTGTAATCAACACGATTTATTATTTGAAAAGTTTTATTTATAACTGATTTGTAAACTTATGTTATCATAATACTTCCGCACTTTTACTCTGATATATTTTATTTATACAAAATTGTTGTAATACTACAGTGTCTCTTATAATGATTGATCCTGCTCGGAGAATCGTGGATGTTTCGGGTTCATCCCGACAGAACTTTTTAAGTCGTGTGGAACACATGCATAGTAATCTAAGGTCTGTTAAGACAAGGATTAGTGCATGTGGGCCACATTACTTAGGAGGTTCTGCCACAGGCGCCCTCCTTATATAGCCCTGGGTGGTGTAGCCCCTAAGGAATTGCCACGTCATCGATCCGCGTCATGTTTATTCTCCACCATTGGATGAAACCGACCTAGATGGATGGTGAAGATGAAGAGAATAATCTTGGCATCTTCCCTGGTCAAACCCCGCAGAAAACCGGCCAAGAACCGGCCTCTAAGAGACTGAACCAGAGGTAAACTAGTCAAAATCGCCTCTGATCTGCTTTCTGGAGAACTCTGGAAGCTTCCGGCCAGGTGGACCGGCCAAACCGGGCTCAGAACCGCAGCCCAGCTGCTCTAAACCGCGCCTGCGCCCACGAACTGGCCTGGGGATGTCTCCTGGCCCGCCACGTGTCCTGCTGAACCGGACCAACCCGCCTCCGCGCTCCTCCCGCGTCGGGCGCGGGCGCGCGCGTGTGCGCCTGACCGGCCGCCACGTGGCGGCGCGTGGTTGGCCACGCCCTGCACGTGCCGGAGCTGAGGGGGCAGCTGAATGCCGCCTGGGCCCACCTGTCGGCGCTGTCGGCCGACAGCTGCTGTGCTGTGGGTCCCGTCTATCAGCTCGTTTGTCTTCTTGTGCTGTTGACTTCATCATCACATGTGAAACTTCTGTCCTTCATATCATTTTGTTCCGGAGTCCAAATATAGCAAACGATATATCCATTTCGTTCAGCGTGACGAGCCCTTCGCAATGGTGTAGTCCAATTCATCATTTGATATACTTTTATTCGATAACTTTATTTATTTTAGCTCCATTCATGTGTAAGCCCTGCAAAACATAGGTGCACCAAAACTCGTGGAATTTTTTTGTTCAAACCTCTAGACCTACGTTGGTGATCAACTTTTTGCAGTTATAAAAGTTATGTTGATGGTTAAATATTGACGTTAACTACCGTCAACAGCCACGAGCCACGTTATGACTCTGTCCTGAGTGAAAACCTGACTTCCGGAGTTTTATTTTCAAAATTATCAAAACAAAAGTTCCTCAATGATTTTGAAAAATACCTGCCAAGGCCATATGATGTAGCTGTCAACCTCATACAGAAACCCAGTAGTCATATGCTGCTTGATTGATCACTAGAAGTTTCTAACCTCTGCGAGATTATGGTCTTACACTCACGATTGAGATTCACTTGCGCCCACCAAATAAACTTGCCGACCCGTACACTGCGAGTTGCGAAACCTAACTTTTCATCCAATCCACCAAAAACGCCAACTCTTGACCCTAGAGTTGAGCACCTTCTTCAAATAAAGCATGCCGACTCTTATACTGAGAATCACGTATCCATTATCCATCAAAACTACTCCTCGCTTTTTATCATGACTTCTCCCCGTCAAAATTCTTCATCATACCTGAAAGAGAGTATTGGGCATTATCATCTCTTGTAGTCAAAAAAAAGAGAGAGAGCCAAGGGGCAACAATAAACTTCCAAAGTAGATAAATGGGAATTCCAGTTAGTCTCCCTTCAAAAAAAAAAAAGAAAAAAAAAAAAGAGAAAAGAAAGAAAGAAAAGAAAGATCTTAGTTTTTCCATTTCAAGCCCATACTCTCTCAAATTTTCCCTTCCACCAATAAAAAGGAGTCATGATGCATGGAGTACCAAAAACATTGAGAGATAGGAATCATTCACCCTCACACACTTGCACAAATCTCAATCAAAGTGTATGATCTTAATCTTCAGACAGTTCGTTCCTTGACTTTACAAATTCTACGTGATCCAAGCATGCCCACCTTTCATACCTACCCAAAACTCCACCTTCAAGCCATAGCAGTAGGTTAGAAAGAAAGACAAAACCACAATGCCTTTGGTGAGGTACAAACACTCTTGAGCGACTGAGAGAATCATTCGAGGAACTTGAGTTTCTTTTACAAAACTTTCAAAACCTCTGGAGACTTGATTGATCTTAGATAGACGATAAGCAACGCTTGTGAAACTGTTCTATCTTGCAATCGCCCAAGACTCGAGAAAGCTGGAAAGCCCCACTTGTCTTGAGACAATAACAGGGTGAGCAATCATGCCGATTTATTCAAATCTTAGTAGAAATCTAGCTTATATGCTTGGTACATTTGATTCATGATCGGGATAGTAGCAACTCCTGATCAACAACCTAAGGCTGAGCTTTGCTCGGGACGAGCAAAGCGTAAGCTTGGGGGATCTTGTTGGCGGTCCTTATCGATGATTTTATACCGCCAATTAGACATGAAAAAGGGTGAATTATATATTCCTATACGCATATACTTGTGCAACTAACCCAAATCCACGTGCACTAGGAAATATACTGTCATTGCAGGAATCAATAAAAAATGCAGGGATTAAATATCAAAAAGGCGCTTTCTGGAAAGCGCCAAACCAACCCAAAGTGGAGAAGGGCCACCTCGGGACCAAAAAGGGCCAAAACACCAAACCACCACGGCCCAGGCCCACTACACAACCGACCACCCGAAGTCGATCAGGGGGCGGCGGCACCCTGGCGAGGCCGCGCTAGGGGCGTGCTCGCGCCACCCCGACTGACAGGGGGGCCGACCAGCTGGAGGCGGTACATTGATGACAGAGGAGGGTGGTGCACTGGTGTACCTACCAAATCAAGCTCAAACCGACCTCCTCACACATATAAAAGGGAGATGAAAAGGAATTCAACACACACATTTATTTGGTCTCTCTCTCCCTCACCTCCACTTGTTCCTTAGCTTGGTGTTAGTAGTGTTGGAGCTAGAAAAGCTATCAAGGAGAGCTTGTCTCCTAGGAAGAAGAGATTCAACTTGGTAATCATCTATGGAGTGTTCTTCCTTGTTCAAGTTCTTATACTTTATATATTGCTTAGTATATGAACTAAAGCATAGTCTTGATCATGTTCATGTTGATACATATGAACTAGGGCAAGGTTCATATGATCAGTTCATAGCATGTTCATCCCTGTTATTCATCATTCATATGTTCTATAGAATTAGAGTCCATGATGAGAATGAAGTAACGGTTCAATGTTCTTTCGGGTTTGACTGTGTTCTAGCTCGTCCATCCGTAGGGTGGGAGTCCTGGGGGAGCATAGGGAGTTCTATAGTATGCGGACATGGTGTCCGGATACGAGAGGGCCTTCGAATATGACGGCATGCCACGATTGAGGGGTAGGCGGCACGTGGTGACAGCCCTGTCCGTCCCTCATAATCCCCCACGTCCGCATGTCGTGTAGGAGTTCGTAAATGCCTCTATTGGCTGGCAGACCAGCTGCGGGGGTCTCCGTGTTACTCTAGGCTCTGACTTGTCTCTAGTCCTGTATAACATGTGATTTAGCTATTCTATGCTTAGCTGTATACGACCAACCAGCTCCAGTAGATTTATTCTTTATTCTTTCCGTTACTTTTATTCCTATTTCTATTTATCCTTGAGTGAAGGCCAAGTGTGTGTCCACTATCCTCAAATTACCGTTTATCTTACCCCTGCATAGCACTAAGGCTTATTTCAATGATATGAAGTTCCATATCCATGTGCTAGAGGTATTTTACACCATGCCTTCCTTTGGGAAAATATAAATAACGATACCCTCACATACTTCCGGGTGAAATGCTACAATGATAGATCCGTGCGCTTGCGGATAATATCTTTAGAACACGACTATCACCTGGCGTTTCTTGGCGTGACCACTAGGATGTAACAATTCTAGTGATTGCGTTAAGAAATGCCAACAGCTACTGCTGAAGGAACTGATGATGACCTGGTGATCTTGGAAGACGCTCCTCTAGTGTTTGAAACCCCCCGACAAGACAATAATAAGAAGAAGGTGATTAGGATTGAAGAGTTGTTGGACAATAGTTTTTCAGACGCAGCAAAAGGCTGTCTGGTAGGCTTGGAGGCTTCAAAGACACTAAAAAGTGTCAAAGTTCACCTGGAGAAAGGGAGCAGCAAGCTGAAAGTAGGCCCAAGTGGATCCAAGAAGGCCAAAGCAAAGAAGAAGAGGCCCAACAAGAAAGAGTCAGAAGGCACTGAGATCATCGATGTAGCTCCTCTGGCCATGATCCCAACAGAGCACCTAGCCCTCTACCTCGAGAAAGATGTGCTAACTGGCATTGGAGAAGGCTTCCTCAAGATTTAGCCTACGGCTGTCTCTACTGCTTTCCTCGACATGGATGATCTCGATGAATAGTCACCCTTTGTGTCCATGGGATGCAGCAACTGTTTGTTTGGTGCAAGTTACTCTTTTATCAACCCTTTGCTTTCATCCCCGGTGCATGTACTGGGCTTTTATCCTACTGTATTTTGGAATACTTAAGTACTTCTTCAACCTTGCTAGTTATCTAAACATCTATAATACTGTGAGTTGGTTTGAGCTTTATCATCTATTTTCCCATCTTCTTTTGATCTATCATGTTTGGCTGCTCTTTAGTTTACCTTCTAGACTAAGCCTCAAGCTGTGTAGCCCTCTAAATCTTGAATTTTTTATCTCGGTGGACTGATATCATGGTTCAGTTAGCTTCTATCAATTCTCTTCGAATGTTTGTCTTGTTTAAGTACAAAAAAATCAGTATAGAAAATGTTCTTTTGATGGAAAGTACAACTGATGCAAACAGAATTAGCAAGAGTAAAATACTCTTCCGGAATATTAGGGGCATCAACTCACAAGATAAATGGAATGGTATTAGAAAAAATGACATTGAAAGTGCTTGTCATGTCATCTGCTTACAGAGACTAAAAGGGAGAACTTTGATGGCTTCTATATCAGAAAATTTTGTCCTAGAAACTTTCACAGGTTTGCCTATGTGCCTTCAAATGGTGCTTCGGGGGGGTCTGCTTACTGCCTGGAACAATAGCATGTTTGATGGAATTGTAGTTCAATCCTACTCCTATGTCTTCACTGCGCACCTGCAAAGTAGATAGCAACTCTTTTCATGTCACTAATATCTATGGGCCTTTTCACTCTGACCATAAATTGGCCTTTGTGACATGGCTGATGAATCTTGACACCTCCAGCTTTGACAAATGGGTCCTTGGTGGAGACTTCAACCTGTATAGATGTCCTGAAAATAGAAACAAGCCTGGAGCTGACATGGGAGAAATTGAACTATTCAATAATTTAATTATTGATCTAGTTCTTACCGAAATCCCCTTCGGTGGTAGAAACTAAACCTGGAGCAACATGCAAGATGATCCTCTTCTAGTAAAACTGGACTAGGTACTCACCTCTGCTGATTGGGCCCTGTCCTTCGCTGCCACCTTAGTTCAGCCACTTGCTAGGCCTATCTCATATCACATACCCTATGTTCTACACATTGGCAATTGCATACCTAAATCAAATATGTTCATATTTGAAAGTTACTGGATTGAACACCCTAGTTTCTTTGAGACTATTAAATTACAGTGGGATCACGCACCTTTCTATTCCAATGCTACAAAAAATCTAGCAGTCAAATTAAAGCAGGTAAGATTTGGACTCAAATAATAGAGCAAAGGGCTTTCTAATGTCAACAAACTGATCTTCAATAGCAATTGGGTTCTATCTTTGTTGAATGGACTGGAAGAGCAAAGAAATTTTTCCAGATTGGAAGCAGCCTATAGAAGGTTAGTTAAAACTCACCTAGCGAATCTCCAGGAATCCAAAAGAATCTAAAGGAGACAAAGGAATACCACTAGATGGGTTCAGCTTGGTGATGAAAATAGTCACTTCTTCCATATTATGGCCACAACAGCTCACAAAAGAAATTTCATTGTATCCCTAGTAAATGCAAATGGTAATATAGTCAATGACTATGAACAAAAGGCCAACCTCCTCTAGTGTTCCTTTAAGGAAAGAATGGGGGTAAGTGACTACATTGACACTTTCTATGAACTGGACAGTCCTGGATCCTATTGACCTAGCTGACCTCTCCTTAGACTTCGCTGAAGAAGAAATCAGAGATGTCATCAAAAGCCTACCTAATGAACATGCTTCTAGCCCCGATGGATTCAGCGGGTTATTCATCAATAAATGTCGGCACATCATAAAAGATGACTTCATCAGGCTCTTCATGGACTTCAGCCACAATAATATTGATCTCACTAGCATCAACTCTTCTGTGATTACTTTAATTCCAAAAAAGGATAGTCCATAAACTATCAGTGACTTTAGACCCATTACCCTTCTAAACTATTCTCTCAAGTGCATTACCAAGATCCTATCCACCAGATTGCAAAGCCACATCCCACAGTTAGTCCACCAAAATCAGTATGGGTTCATCAAGAGAAGGACAATCCAAGATTGTCTAGCTTGGTCATTCCAATTCTTACATCTATGCCATCAATCCAAGCAAGAGGTGGTTGTTGACATTTCTAACGCCACTCAGTGTTAGGTTGTCATCCCCAACATGGCGCCAAAAATGCTGGTACTAATAAATGCAACTGCTTCTAGAAATAAATTTGGGATCCGCAAGCGCACGAGATAATACCGATGTAGCATTTTAACCAGGAGTAATCCGGGTATCGTTATTTATAATTTTACCACCGGGAAGGGAATGCACTTTGGATAATGAGTGATGAGCAATGCACATGTGATAATGGAGAGCTTAACCTTGTCTATATCGATCATCTCATACGGGTAAGTGTCACATAAAATATAGGAATGAATAATAATTGACATAAGATAAATGAGAGTATTTAGCCACATAAAATGATAGTAACCATCTCAACTTAGCACTCTAAGCTTATAACACTAGCATGGACTAGGATGATCTAGGGTATAATCCTATGTTATTCTAACTACAAAGTCAAAGCAGCAATCATGGCGGGAAAAGGTTACATCTATGCATAGTGATATTACCAGAGAAGACTAGAGACATAGCAATGACTTCAATGTAATAGGGGTATTCTGCTAGACCTATACTCGGGAGAAGGGCTACAAAGGACTCAACAGATCACTCCCAAAGAATCTACCTCACGATCCGAATATAGGGTGCAATCGCAGATAAATACGCCTAGGCACCATGCCTACACAATATCTATCACTCACCCATTGGCCTAATGAGCAAGCGCTATACGATCCTATGCATAAACATAATTCTAGTCCAACTATGCTAAACATATAATCAAAGTAGACTAAGAACGATATAATTGATAACATAATCAAATAGAGCAAAGTCAATTCTGATATAATAGAATAGAATAAAGTACTATTCATAGTATCACGAACAATGATGAATATTACAAGAATGTAGAGGGGAATTACCAAGAACTCTGACAGATCCGGACTCCAAGCTAGGCTTGATTCCCTCTAGATCTATTCCTATGTAGCTATGCTACTAAACTATGGAGCTCTAATTGAGATGGTGGCTCTGGCTTCTCTGAATTCTCTCAGATGAATGAATGGAGAATGAATTAGTGTTTCTCCCAGGGTCAGGGGCTCTGAATATATAGCCCTCTAGGATTCACCACAGCCCTCGGATCAAACCGACCTAAATGGACAATTATTATTCATCCTCAAAGGCGGTGGAGGCATAATCCGCGAGACTCAACCTGATTGGTTGAGGGGAGGGGCGGCCGACTCCATGCCAGGGGCGGCCGCCTCTGGTCAATGCCAGGTGGGCCCTCGGTTTCAGGTGTCTCCTTCTGGAGTCTTCTAGAGTATACAATTTTACCCGTTCGGTATTTATCTCTATGTAATCCCGACATGTGGGCCTTCATTAGGTTCTTTCCTGATAACCCCCGCGTAAAATAGACAATCACCAAAACTCGTGGAATTCTGTCAGTGTAACCCCTATATCTAATAGGTGAACTTATTTTAGTCCTTTCTCTTCTTTGCGTTGACGGTATAAATTTGATACTTAATCACCGTCAACAAACTCCCCTAAGCTTACCTTTTGCTCGTCCCTGAGCAAAGAGAGGCTCAGTGATGGATCAGGAGTTGCTACAATGCTTTCACTCCTCACAAGTACACATGCGTTCAAACAAGAACTCTCCTCCGGATTAGAGTGAACTATTCTGACTCAAAACTTACTCATATTACCTTTCACCATGGGGCTTGTAACCGTCACTTGGGTCTTGAGTAGTTGAAAGATAGAACGGTCAAGTCAAGCACCATGTTTCTCGCTCTTTGATCAAACATTATTCTGGAGTTTTTGCAAGGTTTTGAAATAAAACACAGAGTTCCTTATATGAACCTTTCAGGTCTCTCATTTGTGGTATTTCTGGATCCTCTCCAAGGCACGAGTAGTGTATGCCTTCTCTCTTCTCTCAGAATATGTGGTATTTGTAGAACTAAGGCATAGTGGAAAGTGCCTTCTCTCTCTCACCCTACTTCCTAATAGGCTTATGTGGAGCTCATAGGTGGGGAGACACTCAAAAACTCACTTGCATATATTGCACAGTTAAGCCATGGATCCAAAGGAACTAAAATAATAATAAAGTCATATGTGCATGTGAATGAGAAAATGGGATGAATAATAGGATGATGATGATAAGTAAATGATTATGAGGGGTGATTACTTGGTGAACACCTACTTCTACACTTGCTCCTTTGGGGATAACATGACTTCCTTTATTCGGAAACCTTGAAACTTCTTGAAGGAAGGACTTGGCTAGTCTTTCTCTCTCTCTTTTTTTTAGAGCAACCAATCCTCTGAAAACAACACTTTAGCAACGGGGAGTATATAACTTGAAATGACAATGACTGGAGCTTTTATGTAGGCAATGGAATGGCAATGATTATTTCTAGATGTTCACTCCCAGGATAGGAGTAGAACCTTCTTCTGGATGGAATGAAATAAGTGGCGTATGTATATGTGGATGGATGGATGGATGGGTGGATGCGTACTCCCAGGGTAGGAGCAGCATAGGTGTGTATCTCCAGAGTAGAGACAACACATCATATGGGGAAATGCGTACTCCCAGGGTAGGAGCAGCATAAGTGCATATCTCCAGGGTAGAGATAGCACACTATGTGGTGGATATGGATCTACATGTAGGTGGTACCTCTAAGGACAGAAGTAGCACAGAATGAATGTAGTATTTATAAAATGGGTGCATGCTTCTAAGGACAGAAGTAGCATAGATCAATGGATGGAGAGCACATAGTATTGACTTTAACGCATGACCGATTCCTTATGGGTCCACAAAGATAACTACACTCAATGCCTATAAAGACTACACTCAATGCCTACAAAACATGATCTATATAAATAGATAGGTTTTTCTAATCTAGTAAGCATGAATATATGGTCTGTGGTAGGAATTTGAACTCTCATCATAAAGGAACTCATCATGCAGGAATTTAATATTTTCAAAGATAAATTCTCCGAACTCTAGTATCTCTAGGAACAAGATGGACAACAGCTCAAAACTTTCCCATAGCATACCCGTCAACCATATAGACTTAGATCAAGTGTTTGCTACCCACAAGTTTCAGGTTCGAGCAAATCTCAAATCTAAACAGTTGTGTCCAAAACTCGGGAGAGTGCAAGGTTGAAAACTAGGTACTTGAAAGGAATTACGGCAGAGCAACTATTCATCATCTCCATGTAGAGTTTATTCTAGGGAACAACTTTTCGACAGATTGCAAGGGCTCTCCAAAAGTAGAAAAACATAAATAAGAAAATCTTTCTGGTTTCTATGGCTATGCATCTTTTTTAGTTGTTTTAACAAAGCACACTCTAACAAGTCTAACAAGTCATAAATAGATAAGTTGGAAACACTTAGCTTGGTACACGGGGGATGCTCTCCCCCAAGCTGGATGTTGACATAGTCTGCTATTGTTGCTGACATGCAATGAAGACGTTCAAGTCCTCCTGGAGTGTTGTAGATAGTTGCTGTTGGAGACAGCACTTGAATGTTGTGGGCAGCACTCCAACAGGGGACTGGATGTCCTTCTGCCTGTTAGCTCTTCTTGATCCTTGATGTTCTATGAAGCTCAAATAGACAACAAAGCTTGTGGAACTAATTAAGCGTTAGTGATAAAAGCTCTAGGCCTTGGTTGTCTAGAACTTTCCTAACTTAAACTTATTCTAGCAGGATCTCAAGAAATATTTTTATCTTTTTATTATTTAAGAGATGCAGACAGGGAAAGATAAATATGCTGAGAAATTATTTTTTGTGCCACCACAGTGAATGATTATCCACATGGGGCTTAACGATTTTCTAGATGCAAATGCACAACATTTTTATTTTCTTTTCTAATGCAGAGATAATAACACAAGGATACAACTAAGATGCAAGTAGGGAAATAAATATGCTAAGGTAAAAATACAATGCTGAAAAAGAAATGCTGATAAATACCAAGTTACCTCTTGGCGCGGCGTTCGGTGGTTTTAAGTCCTCCGAACCGGACTTGTCATGTTCGCTCATTTGTCAAGGGGCGCATTGGCTGGCGCCTCTGATGACGTCGCCTCGTGTGTAGGAATTGATTCATATTTTGCTTTTACCTTCCACACCTTCTTTGTTGGAGAGGATGACCTTGAGGAGGAAGCTTCTTGGAGCACTTGTTTTTCTTCTGCTGGTAGCACCTCTTCTTCTTCTGCAATGTTCTTCTCTTCTGGGTATCGATCTTCATATCTAGACACTTCTCCCTCATAGTCAGCCCATCCATCTGTAGTGATGTTCTTCTTGTTCTGGCGACGGGTACGCTGCCTTCTCCTTGCTCTGTTCTTCTTGGGCTCCTCAGTGATTATATAATTATTGTTGAAGTAGCGGCGTACCTTCTCAGTAGGAAAGTGGAAATGAATCTCTCCTGTTCCAATATAGATGATAGCTCTGGTGGTGTTCAGGAATGGTCTTCCTAGGATGATCGGAGGGTCGTAGTCATCTCCCATATCGATGACTAGGAAGTCTGTGGGGACATAATGGTCATCTATCTGGATAAGGACATCCTTCACTTCTCCTTCGACGAAGCGGAATGTCTGATCTGCCATCTGTAGCTGTGCATAGGTGGGCTCCAAAGGCATTGTGCCATATAGATATTCATAGGTTACCTTGGCCATAATGTTGACGCCCGATCCGGTGTCACAGACAGTTTTATTGAAAGAGCTTCTGTTGATGGAGCATTGAATGGTTGGGACACCTGGGTCATCCTTCTTGATCAGACGTGGGGACCTGAGTAGGTGGTCATGCTCCTTGTGGACTGCAGTGACCATCCTCACTATCTCTGTCTTCTTGGTCTTCTTATCCTTGGTCTTGTTCTTCTTAGCTGGATTCTTCTTCTTCTCATTGTTCTGCTGATGAGGATGTACTGGGAACTGTAGCACTCTATTCTTGAAGAAGAAGGTCTCTCTCTTGCCCTTGATGTTGAAGATGATCTTGGCAGTGTTGGCATACATAATAGCTCCAGCAGTGTTCAAGAATGGTCATCCCAGAATGATGGGGGACCTTTTGTCACTGCCTGTATCCACTACCATGAAGTCTGCAGGAACATATGAGTTGCCCACTCGTACACATATGTCTTCTAGTATTCCCAAGGGGGCACGGAGTGACTGATCTGCGAGCTACAAGCACATGGTGGTTCCTATTAAAGGACATCTGAATAACTTCTCATATATCACTCTCGGCATGATGTTGATGCTTGCACCGAAATCACAGATTGCCTCATTGAAGTTGGTACTTCCAATGGAGATTGGAATAACTGGTCTCCCTGGATCACCCTTCTTGATTGGCAGAGTTGAATTAATCCATGACCCTTTTGATGGGTTACTCCAGCTACTTTCTGCATTGAATATATCAACAAGATTTGCGGTTTCGAGCTCTTCCGGTTGTCCCGCCCGGTTTACCTTGGCCGGCGGAGGGAGCAAAGTTGGCAAGCTGTTGCACCTGAGACTCTAGCATTTTGTTGAAGCTGAGTTGATTCTTGATGGCATTCGAAAAGCCATCCATTCTATTGCTGATTGTCTCCAGGGCTTTGTCATTTGATGCCAGCTTCTTGGACAAGTTGTCCATCAACTTGCCTTGATTCAGCACTAACTCTCTCAAAGGCGGCTGGTTGTAATTATTGTAGGAGGAGCTGCTACCTTGATAGTTGCTTAAGTAGTTAGGCCTCTGCTGTTGATTCCAACCTTGATTCTGCTGAGGACGATAGTAATTGTTATTGTTGTTGTTGAGGTAGTTCACGTCCTCCTTCAGCTCTGGGCAGTTAGCACACCTGTGCCCAGTCTCTCCACACTCTTCACACGTCATGCGAGCATCATGTATATGCATGATTTCTTTCTTCTCTGTGGCTCTCTCATCGAGCCTCTTCTTTAACAGGTCCATATTGGCAGACAACATGTCTACCTCCTTCAGCTGGTGCATTCCTCCACCTCTCTTATGGATCTGAGTTCTTTCTTGACTCCAACCTTGGTTGGATACCATCTTCTCCACAAGAGTTGTGGCTTGAGGAATAGTGAGTGATAAGAATGCACCTCCAGCAGCAGCATCCATCGTCTTGTGTGTGCTGTTGCTGAGCCCATGGTAGAATGTCTGCATAAGCAGCCAATTCTCCATGCCATGATGAGGACATTCAAGGATGTAATCTTGAAAATGCTCCCAAGCTTCTGGGACAGTCTCATCATGTTGTTGCTAAAAGCTTGATATCTTCCCACGAAGAGCATTTGTCTTGCCCATGGGGAAGAACTTCGCTAAGAAATTGGTGGAACATAGTGCCCACGTAGTATTCTTCTCCTTATTGGCGTAGAACCACTGCTTCGCTCTCCCCAAAAGTGAGAATGGGAAGAGGCGAAGTAGTATAGCATCTCTGGGGACATCCTTGATAGTGAATGTGCTACAAATCTCCAGGAAGTGTTGGAGATGAGCACCAGCATCTTCATGGGCTTTCCCACAGAACTGGCTTGCTTGCACCATGTTGATCAGCGTAGGCTTGAGCTCAAAAGCTCTGTCGATGTCCGCAGCTGGTCCAGTACGAATGTTGTCCGTCATGGGAGCTGAGAACTCACGGAGTGACTTGTTCACCATGGCTTCAAACGCTGGTGTCAAGTCTCAAACGAAAGATTGACTTTCTATTTCTGACAAACTTTCAAGTTGAGTCGATGATGATAATTGATTGGTCTGCTTCAACTTGCTTCTCGCCTTCCTGAATAAAGCTTCGGAATGTCAATATAATTATCCGGAAGAGTTGTCTTTTTCATACATTACCCGCATAAGATATATAATAAATGAAAGACAAGGGTAAGGTCAATTTGTATGAGTAGAGAATAGTGACAGTGCTCAATCTCATTATCTAGTGCAATGCTGCTCATTATCCATTGGCTTTCAACCTTCACCGGCAACGGCGCCAAAAATGCTTGTTGACATTTCTAACGCCACTCAGTGTTAGGTTGTCATCCCCAACATGGCGCCAAAAATGCTGGTACTAATAAATGCAACTGCTTCTAGAAATAAATATGGGATCCGCAGCGCACGAGATAATACCGATGTAGCATTTTAACCAGGAGTAATCCAGGTATCGTTATTTATAATTTTACCACTGGGAAGGGAATGCACTGGATAATGAGTGATGAGCAATGCACATGCGATAATGGAGAGCTTAACCTTGTCTGTATCGATCATCTCATACAGGGTAAGTGTCGCATAAAATATAGGAATGAATAATAATTGACATAAGATAAATGATAGCATTTAGCCACATAAAATGATAGTAACCATCTCAACTTAGCACTCTAAGCTTATAACACTAGCATGGACTAGGATGATCTAGGGTATAATCCTATGTTATTCTAACTATAAAGTCAAAGCATACAATGATTAGTGCAAGAACATCTAGCAAACATGGCGGGAAAAGGATACATCTATGCATAGTGATATTACCAGAGAAGACTAGAGACATAGCAATGACTTCAATGTAATAGGGGTATTCTGCTAGACCTATACTCGGGAGAAGGGCTACAACGGACTCAACAGGACTGTCACTCCCGCGATCTACCTCACGATCCGGAATATAGGGTGCAATCGCAGATAAATACAGTCTAGGCACCATGCCTACACAATATCTATCACTCACCCATTGGCCTAATGAGCAAGCGCTATACGATCCTATGCATAAACATAATTCTAGTCCAACTATGCTAAACCTATAATCAAAGTAGACTAAGAATGATATAATTGAGAACATAATCAAATAGAGCAAAGTCAATTATGATATAATAGAATAGAATAAAGTACTATTCATAGTATCACGAACAATGATGAATATTACAAGAATGTAGAGGGGAATTACCAAGAACTCCGACAGATCCGGACTCCAAGCTAGGCTTGATTCCCTCTAGATCTATTCCTATGTAGCTATGCTACTAAACTATGGAGCTCTAATTGAGATGGTGGCTCGCTTCTCTCGAATTCTCTCGGATGAATGAATGGAGAATGAATTAGGGTTTCTCCCGGGGGGGGGCTCAATATATAGCCCTCTAGGATTCACCACAGCCCTCGGATCAAACCGACCTAAACGGAGATTATTATTCATCCTCAAAGGCGGTGGAGGCATAATCCGCGAGACTCAACCTGATTGGTTGAGGGGGAGGGGCAGCCGACTCCATGCCAGGGGCGGCCGCCTCTGGTAAATGCCAGGTGGGCCCCCGGTTTCAGGTGTCGCCTTCTGGAGTCTTCTAGAGTATACAATTTTACCCGTTCGGTCTTTATCTCTTTGTAATCCCGACATGTGGAGTCTTCTAAAGTCAATTCCTGATAACCCCCTGCAGAAATAGACAATCACCAAAACTCAAGGAATTCTGTCAGTGTATCCCCTATATCTAATAGGTGAACTTATTTTAGTCCTTTCTCTTACTGCATTGATGGTATAAATTTGATACTTAATCACCGTCAACAGTGGTCATCCTGAAATTAGATTTTGAAAAGGCTTTTGACAAACTGGAACATCAATTTATATTGGATATCCTAAAACACAAAGGTTTTAGTGAGAAATGGATACTCTGGGTGTAGAATATTCTTGGAACCACCACCTCTTCAGTCATACTAAATAGCTGTCCTGGCAAGACTTTCAAATGCAAAAGGGGGATAAGGCACGGGGACCCATGTCTCCTTTGCTCTTTCTTCTAGCAGCAGACTTGCTCCAAAAGAAAGTAAACAAGGCTTGGCACAATGGTGTGATCAAGCATCCCATCATTGACAATTTTCAGGGGGACTTCCCAATTGTACAATATGCAGATGATACTTTGCTGATCTTGCCTAGTGAAGCTAGAACTCTTTTTAACCTTAAGGGTCTTCTCAGAACATTCTATGATTCCAGTGGGTTACATGTCAACTTTGGGAAATCCTTTCTAGTACCAATTAACTTGAGCCAAGAAAGGCCACCCATCTAGCAAACACCTTTGGTTGTCAAGTTAGTACTATGCCTTTCACATACCTAGGGCTCCCTCTTGGGACCACAAAATTGAGAGAAGGCTGACTGGAATCAACAAATTGTTGAGCTATAATGGTAGACTGAACCTAGTAAATTCTGTCTTTTCTACACTTCCAACATTTTATATGTGCAGTTTGAAGGTACCACCCACAATGGTTGGACAGATAGATAAGGCAAGAAAAGCATGCCTATGAACAAAGGGGACTTGAACTACAAAGGTAAAGCTTTGGTAGCTTGGGAGGAAGCCTGTAAGCCAAAGCATCAAGCTGGATTAGGCATAATTGATATAGAGAAACAGAATGATGCTCTCTTGCTGAAGCACTGGACAGATTCCTCAATACTGCTGACATTCCATGGGCCACTTTGACTTGGGCAAATTTTTACTCCAACACTAACACACCACCATAGGGTAGATCACCAGTTGGATCATTTTGCTAGAAAGACATAATGAAACTTTTCCCAAAGTTTTAGAGTTTGAGCTCCCGTACTCCAAGCAAGAGAAAGTCAGTGCTTTTATGGTTTGACATTTGGGTTGATTAGCCACATCAAGAAAAATTCCCACAACTATTCTCCTTTGAAAGAAAACCAAAATGCTCCATCAGGTTCAATTCCTCCTTAACCACCAACTGGATAAAGTTTTCTGCCCTACCCTTTCCTTGGTGGCCAGGAACCAACTGGAACAGCTAGGGGAGCTGATGGAACTCAGAGATTAGAATGAAGAAGTGTTGGATAGTTGGAGCTACACCTCGGGGTCCAATAATTTCAGCAACAAAAAGGCCTACACAAAGAATGAGCACCGAAACTAAATGCTCACCCTTTTTTAAATGGCTTTGGGCTTCAAGCAATTTGGGAAAAATTCTTTTTCTGGCTTCTAGCAAGGGATAAGCTTAATACAAGAAATATTCTCGAAGAAAACAATGACTATACCAGACTATAATTGTGTGTTGTGCAGTAATGGTGTTGAGGAGACCCGCTTTCATCCGTTCTTTGAATGCCATTTCGGTAGAGACCGTTGGGAATACATTGGAATCAGATGGGACTTCAATCTTAACACTGTTGACATGATATTGAGAGCAAGGGAAGAGTTCAACAATCCTATTTTCAGAGAAATCCTGAGAATAGCCTACTAGAGCCTATGGAAGGCTAGAAATGCAATTATCTTTGACAACAAAGACTAGAAGCATTCAAGGCCGGAAGATCCACTTCGAGAGGAACTGTGGCTAGTTATTGTTAAGTCCAAGCCCAGGAAGAAAGCAAGCATAAGTAACTGGATAGATAGCTTTAGTTAATGTGGTTTTGCTTTTTCTTTTAGACCAGAAGGTCTTGTAAATCTCTTTGTACATACATCCTATTCTTTCATTTAATTAAAAAACAAAAAAAGTAGGTCGGGGCTCCCCGACCGATTCGGTCAAAAAATACATTTAGGGACATCGACAATCAAGTGTACATATGGAGGAGTAGACCGTGTTGATTAAGTGCAGTTGACCAAGTCAAATGGAGGCATAGAGGACTTCGTGATCAGGTGGTTGAGGATGGATGGTTACATGCGTTGAGCTCGTGGAGGAGGCATAGTGGATACATTTCTCTAGTTGGGTTTGGTGTTTTGTGCCTCAAAAGCACCACCAAATAGTCTATGGATTTTGGTCTTAAACCTGGAATGAAGTCCGGGATGACACGATGCGTCATCACAAAGCTTGTGTTGATGCGAAACAAAGTCATGAAGAGCTCATGGTCGTTGGATGCATAAATTCTTTTGCTAAAAGAACCTCTATTGGCAATATATACTCAATTTCTTTTAGGACCATTTGGCTTCTTGGAAAATTTTGCTAAAAGAACCTCTATTGGCAACAAAGTCATGACAGTTTCAGTTCTCAAAACCAAAGACCAAGCTAGTGATGCTTTTGATAGATTCAAAGCGAAGCGAGAAAATTGTACATGATACAAGGTGAAATGTGTGAGGTCAAACAGAGGAGGTGACTTTCTGGCATATGCTTTCAGAAACATTTGTGAGGAAGCAGGGATCAAGAGACAAATGACAAAGACCTTATACACTGACGAGAATGGAATGGAGTGGTGGAGAGAAGAAACAGAACAGTCATGGAGATGGCAAGGTCATTGTTGAAAGGCATGAATGTTCCTAGTATGTTTTGGGGGGGAGGCAGTGAGACATTCAGTTCATTTGTTGAATAGGTTGCCAACTAAGCCAATGGGTTACAGAACCCCATTTGAAGTATGGAATGGAGGAAAGCCATAGTTGGGTCACTTCAGAGTGTTTGGATATAAAGCAAATGTCAGAACTGCAGTTGGCCACTTGAAGAGGCTATATGATAGAAGTGTGCCTCTGGTCTACTTTGGTGTAGAGGAAGGCAACAAAGCACACAGGATGTACAATCCAGTGACAAAGAGAATAGTGGTTAGCAGAGATGTGATATTTGAAGAGAATGTCAGTTGGGATTGGAATGCTGAATTTGGTCAAAATTCAGATTTCATTGTTGATGAACCTGTGGATGTAACAGGTTAGTTTGATGGTGGTAATGCTGGAGGATCTAGTGGACAGATGCAAGCAGTTCAACCACATGTTGACTTAGGGGATGTAACTATGCAGTCACAAAATAGTTTAGGGGGAGTACTTGACAATATGATGCAAGATTCAGAAGAGGTTGCTGGTGGAATGCAGACTCCAGGGAGTACTGGTGCTTTATCTAGCAATGGTGGTGCAGCTATGTCAGACAGTGTTCAGAACCACAGTTTTGGTGGTGGCAACTCAGTGAATGGAGAAGTTGAAGTGGATCATGATGATGAGAACATGGACATTGACCATGATGATGGACTGGTTAGGTTCAGAAGTCCAGCAGAAGTCTATGAAGAAGTAGCGCAAATTGAGTTAAATTCAGATTCAGAGATTGAGGTGAATGCACTACTTGCAGTAATGCAGGAACCAACTTGTTACCATGAGGCTGCAGGTGATACTAATTGGATGGCAGCAATGGATAGTGAGATTCAGTCAATAAACAAGAACAAGACTTGGGAGCTAGTCAAGTTGCAGTTGGGCACAAATCCATTGGATTGAAATGGGTGTTTAAATTCAAAAAGAGATGCTGATGGAAATGTAGTGAAGCACAAAGCAAGATTGGTGGCTAAGGGATATGTATAGAAGCAAGGAGTTGATTATAAGGAAGTTTTTGCCCCTTATGAGGAAGTTTTTACCCCAGTGGCTAGAGTTGATACAGTCAAACTGCTTTTAGCTATTGCTGCTAATTGGGGTTGGGAAGTCCATCATTTAGATGTCAAGACAACATTTCTTAATGGAGAGCTAGCAGACGATGTGTATGTTACACAACCTGATGGCTATGGAGTGAAAGGCAAGGAGAAGCTGGTGTACAAGCTGAGTAAAGCTCTATATGGGCTTAAGCAAGCTCCTAGAGCCTGGAATATTAAGCTGGACAAATGTCTAGAAAAGATTGGTTTCAGAAAGTGTGCAAGTGAGCAGGCTGTTTACACAAGGGGAGTTGGGAAGACAAGACTAATCTTGGGTGTCTATGTTGATGATCTGATAGTGACTGGAGGTGATCCATTAGAGATTTCAGTCTTCAATAAGCAAATGACTTCAGAGTTTGAAATGAGTGACTTGAAAGTTATCATTCTACTTGAGAATATAAGTTGAGCATGAAGTTGATTGTGGCACTATCAAGCAGACATGATATGCTAAGAAAGTACTGTCAAGATTTGGGATGGAAAATTGCAACCCAACTAAGGTTCCTATGAATCCAGGTGCAGTGTTGGATGAAGATAAGGAGGGAGAAGCCATTGATCCAACAGAGTACAGGAGGATTGTAGGATGCCTCAGATACTTGCTGCACACAAGGCCAGATTTGGCATTCTCAGTTCGTATTGTCAGTAGATTCATGAAGTGATCTACAATAATGCACCAGAGTGCAGTCAAGCAGGTGCTGAGATACTTGCAGGGGACTTTGAACTATGGACTGGTATATACTAGAGAAGAGAAGGAGGAAAAGCTGGTAGGATATACAGACAGTGATTGTGGGGGTATAAACCCCATATACCCTCACGGCCTACTTTGGGCCAGGACAAGACGACTGGACTGGCCCATCAAACTTCAAGACCGATCGGCCCAAGCTGGTCGGACAGCCTAAAACGGGCAAGTTTATCGAAGATCGACAAGGAGGACAGACCTAGCTGGGATAGGAAAGTTTCTATAAAGTCTTGTAAAGCACGTAAACTTAGTACCAGATAGGCTAGATCCGACTTGTAACCTTGCTCCCCGCGATATATAAGGAGAGCAAGGACCCCCTTCTAGGGAAACAAAATCTGGCATAACGCATAGACTCGCACATCCACATCCATAATCGAAACAGAGAGCAGGACTAGGGTTTTACGCATCCTTGCGGCCTGAACCTGGGTAAACCTTGTGTGATTGTTCCCTGTTTACATCTTGTTTGCAATCTCGTACGCCTTCCGCCAATCCATTACCAGTCAGGGCACCCTTGGTCGGACTATTGCCGATATTTCATCGACAGTGGTGCGCCAGGTAGGGGGTGCGCACCGAGATTTCACGTCAAGGAAGATGGTTTCCTTCCCGGCTTCCATGACCTTTGAAGCCGGCCTCACCTTCACCATCGGGACGATTACCTGGACAACCGTTCCAGACACCTCACACATCGAGGTTTCGCCCCCGACTCTAGCTCCTCCAAGCGGCGAGGAGACGAGGCCTTCACCTCCCCAACATGAAGCATCGCTTTCAAAGCTCGAGTTATCAGAACTTCAGCCTCTCCTTGCAGGCACCAATCAATCACCAGACAAAAATTGGGTTGACCTATTCGAAGTGGCTCAGGATCAACATGACAACCTCACAGAATTTTTTGCTCAATTTGGATCCATCCAGATTGAATCTAAGCAAAAACCACCTGCCACCTTTCAACGACAACAGTGCAAGCAGTGCACCCAAGGAAAATTAGCGGATCACGAGATCCTAAACCCAAGACACACATCACTGTTCCCGTACGGGCTGCCGAACACCACTGCTTCATACAGCAGACAGTTCTCAGTTGATTACCTCAAAAAGCACGATCAGATCCCTGATCCATACTCAGGCATGGTCAGCTATACCTTTGACGCACCT
Organism: Themeda triandra; assembly: GCA_018135685.1. Lineage (NCBI taxonomy): Eukaryota > Viridiplantae > Streptophyta > Magnoliopsida > Poales > Poaceae > Themeda > Themeda triandra. The sequence goes on along the minus strand of JAENPR010001439.1, from coordinate 92,271 downwards.
ACAGGGCACTTCGTCAATCATGTACACCTTGAAGAAATTACAAATGATCAATCTCTAGAAAAGACACGAGATGTCACCCTGGATACACCCGTATTCGATGATTACTACAATATTTTAGAACTTTCATTATCTGCACACACAGTAGTCTATTCCGACAATGAAGAAGAGATATAATCCATGAACAATCTCAGTATCAAATATACTGATACACCACCAGATTTGCAACTCAAGGCATTCCAATCAGAGGAAGCCGACGAGATCCAATCAGAGGTCCAGGATCCGACCAACTCTGCTCAACGGCTACAACAATTCCCACCGTTTCCTCCTGTCCTAGGGAATGCAATTTGCCACGTCAGCGACAATGAGATCACTGTCAATGGAGAAACTGATGAACAAAGGCAGCAATGAGAAGGACGAAATGCGGACTGCGAACAACGGAGGCAAGATGAAGCTGCAGCACAGGCGGCAGCCGACCAAGATCGTGTGGTCGGAAGACGCCGAAATTTTCGACGTAACCTCACTGACGATTTCGATCTAGTAGGCAAGCGACAGGTTCATACGATCCCAAGTGCCAACCTCGCAGTCGCCATTGATCATCTCAAAATGGCCAACATACCTCAAACGCCTCAAATCGAAGAAGCCATCGACCTCCTAGTGGCTGCCAAAGCTCAAGTCAACCACATGAGAGAGCAAGCGCTCCCCGCCATGTCTCTCAGAAGTCACCGGCCACGCAGTTTCTATAGCAATCGAATTCCAGATTCCAGAGAAGGAGGCGCTGACAACTACAACTACGAAGACGACGGAGAAAGCTGTGGGAATTTCCCTCACAATCGATTATATCAGAAGCGAAGTGCCAGAGGCCGTCAGATCAAGAGACAACAGGAACTACGGTCGACCTGATAATCGCCATCATGATGAACAATATGACGACCACGATCTTCGAGAAGTCATCAACGACCGGTATAGAGCTCGTATGGACGCTTCCGGCCCCAAACCTTATTCCGCTAGCCTGCGAGAGGTAGTCTGGCCTAAGAGCTTCAGGATTCCAGACATAAAAATTTACGATGGAAAGGTTGATCCGGAACATTGGATCCTATTATATGAAGTCATCGTACGAGCAGCAGGAGGAGACGAGCATGTCATGGCCAATTACTTGCCCATCGTGCTCGACAGTGGCCCCAACAACTGGCTATTACATCAACGGGAAGGGTCCATACATAGACGACGTGCCAACAACCAGGCACCAAGTATGACCTGGCGAAAATCATTGACTATCCGAACGAACCATTACGTCACTATATACGACGGTTCTCAGAAGTATGGACAACAATTCCAGACATCTCAGCAGTCAAAGTCGTATCCTTTTTCGTACAAGGACTGCGACAGCCGGGCAACATCGATCTACGAAAAGAACTATTAAGAAGACAACCAACTACAACTGATGAGATGTTCAGAATAGCACGCGAGTTCACCCGGGTCGATGACGCCATGCAACAATTGCCCTAAACCGGACATGGATTTAGAAATTTCAGACGAAACGATGACCAAGAAAAAGACTTCCAACGCAAAGATATGCAAGGAAACGACAGACGCGACAACAACCGTCGCAATGAGCGTCGTCGCGACAACCAAACACAAAACAATTATAACAGAGACACAGATCAACGTATCCATTCTATACCTCCTAACAAAGAAAAGAAACGGGACTACGACCCGAATATGAGAAAATTTTAAGTCAGGATTGCCCCATGCATCCAGGTAAAGGCCATACCATGGGCGAATGCCGAGGATTTTCAGCAATCTTTCGTAGAGCAGCTGCTAAGAAACAACGGCTCATGAAGCAAGACAAGGAAAAAAGGCCCAAACAGAAGGACAAACCCGAAGAAGAAGAGGACAGCGACAAAGACCCTCGGCATCAATTTAACGAGCCCACCAAACATCTCTCGGCCATGATTTTCGAAGGCAAAGTTGGCCTCGAAAACTCACGTGATAAAAAGCTACTAAAACGAAGGATTATGGCCATTGCCAAATTTGATGGAGTAAACACGGATACTAAAGCTCCGGCCTGGTCGGAACAACCAGTAACCTTTATCGAGAAGACATGTGGGCAAATATACCAGACGCCGACCATTTCCCCTTGGTACTTGACCCTATTGTCAACCATATACGCATGGAGAGAGTCCTCATAGATGGCGGCAGTGCCTTAAATATACTTTTTCTACAAGCATTCCGCGAGTTAGGACTGAAGATTGAAGACCTCGAACCCTATGACTCACCTTTCTAGGGTGTCATGCCTGGCAAGCCCTCAATGCCTTTGGGAAAGATAACTTTACCCGTTCAATTCGGGACAAGACAGCACTTCAGAAAGGACTATGTCAACTTCATTGTAGCAGACTTTGAAGGCGTCTATCATGCCATACTCGGTCGACCAGGGATCGCAAAATTCATGGCAGTACCTCACTATGGGTATTTAGTGCTCAAACTGCCAACATCAGAAGGCATTCTTTCCCTAAGAGGAAACGTTCTTATGGCTCACGACTGCGAAACAAATGCCTATGCTGCAGCAGAGCTGGCAGATCTTAAAGCTCACATGGAACAGACATGTCTGGAAGCAAAGCAGATACCCGAAGCTGATCTCCAGATTCTGGTCAAGCAATCCAAGAGAGCAACCAACAAAAGCAACGACATAAAAAAGATTGAACTTATCCCCGGCAACAAGGAGAAAACAGCTCTCGTAGGAGCCAATTTAGACAGCAAATAGGAAGATGCGCTCGTCTGATTCCTAAGGGACAACATAAGCATATTTGCTTGGAAACCAGCAGATATGCCAGGCATCCCAAGGGAACGGGTTGAGCACTTCCTTAATGTCTCGGAAACCGCTAAACCAATCAAACAAAGACTACGACGGTTTGCTCGCGACAGGAAGGAGGTGATTAGGGTAGAAGTGTTAAAACTATTAGCAGCTGGCTTTATAAAAGAAGTGTATCATCCTGACTGGTTATCTACTCCAGTTCTTGTACAAAAGAAAAATGGTGAATGGAGAATGTGCGTTGATTACACTGATCTCAACAAACACTGCCCTAAAAACCCCTTCAAACTACCTCACATCGATGAAGTAGTCGACTCAACCGCAGGTTGTGAGCTATTATCTTTCTTAGATTGCTATTCAGGGTATCACCAGATCGCCCTAGCAACTGACGACCAAATAAAAACATCGTTTATCACGCCTTTTGGCGCATATTGTTACACCACCATGTCGTTCGGCCTCAAAAACGCTAGTGCAACTTACCAACGTGCTATTCAAGAATGCCTCCAAAAAGAAATCTCCGACCAATTGGTCGAAGCATACGTAGACGACGTTGTCGTGAAAATAAAGGAGAAAATTTCCTTAGTCTCAAACCTAGAATGCACCTTTACGGCACTAAATAAATTCAAGTGGAAATCAAACCCACAAAAATGCATCTTTGGGGTACCCTCCGGTATATTTCTCGGCAACATAGTCGATCAAGATGGCATCAAGCCAAACCCGAAAAGGTAAACACAAATCCTCAAAATGACGCAACCAAAAGGGGTAAAAGATATTGAAACTTACTTTGGATGCATGGCGGCCCTAAGCCGTTTTATATCAAGACAAAAAAGGGATCTCCTTTTTCAAACTACTAAAAACCAAGCAAAAATTTGAGTGGACAAAAGAGACAGACACTGACCTTTTCCGAACTTAAGAAATACTTAACATCACCACCGGTCGACACACCTAAAGACGGCGAAGAATTGCTACTATACATCGCGGCCCCCGACCAAGTGGTCAGCACAGTAATAGTTGTTGAAAGACAAGAATCAGGGCACACATACGGTATGCAGAGAACATTTTACTACATTAGTGAAGTCTTAAACGACTCCAAACAAAGATACCCACACATACAAAAGCTATTATATGGGATCTTAATCACAAAACGAAAGTTGCTACACTATTTTGATACCTACCCTATCACAATAGTAACAGAGCATGCTGTAATTGACATACTCCACAACAAAGATGCTAGCGGACGAATAATAAAATGGGCAATTGAACTCAGCCCACATACATTAAAATTCCAAAGCCGCACAACCATCAAATCACAAGAGCTCTTGCTGATTTCTTAGTAGAATGGACAGACATGTCATTACCTCCATTTCAAAACGAAGCCGAGCGGTGGGAGATGTTCTTTGACGGTTCCCTCAAAATAAACAAAGCTGGAGCAGGAGTCGTGCTTAAAGCCCCAAGTGGCGATACCCTAAGATACATACTTCGTATTCATTTCAAAGCTTCAAACAATGCCGCCGAATATGAAGCTGCAATTCACGGCCTCAAGATAGCAATTAACCTAGGCATAAAGAGGCTCCTTGCTTATGGAGACTCTACCCTAGTCGTCCAACAAATCAACAAAGAATGGGATTGCACCAATGAGAAAATGGAGGCTTACGTGGCAGAAATAAGAAAGCTCCAGAATAAATTCTATGGTCTAGAGTTCGCCCACATCCCTGGAGAAAGGAACAAACTCACCGACCAGCTATCTAAGTTGGGCTCCAATAGAGCACAAATGCCCCCTGATGTATTCGTCCTTGATTTATTATTACCATCTATCACACAAGTGATAACAAAAGAAGCAGCTACGTAAGAGGCAACCCCCTCTGACGACAAGCCTAAAGTAGATATCATTCAGCAAGATATCCTGTTTGCTCATCTCCGACCAGTGGCAAACAACATCATTGCTTCCATCCGACCAGCACCATTTAGAATAAATGCCCCGATAACAAGATCGGGCAAAAGGTCTATAAACGACTCTACAATGAACCACCCAAAGAAAAAGCCAAGGCAACGAGACCTTCAAACAACAGAAGTTCTCAAGGAACCTACACCATCAGTCGAACCTTTGAAGCTAATAAAAGAAACAAAGGGAGATTGGCGGGTTCCCTTTATTCGATACTTAATCGATGAAGATCTACCAACAGACAAAACAGAAAAACAATGTCTGATAAGACGAAGTAAACACTACATCCTAGTGGACAGACAGCTTATGTGCAAAAACGCAAGTGCAGAAGTCTTACCCAATGTATTTCCTTTGAAGAAGGAGAAGAACTATTATTACATAATCATGAAGGCATGTGTGGTAATCATGCCGCATCAAAAACACTGGTCGGAAAGGTATTCCGAGCAGGTTTTTACTGGCCAACAACACTCGCGGATGCTAAAAAACTAGTCCAGCATTGTAAAGGTTGCCAATTTTTTGCTAAACAGATACATGTCCCTGCACATGAACTCCAAACCATACTAGCGGCACGGCCCTTTTCATGCTTTGGGGACTTGGATATGATAGGCCCATTCAAAAAGGCGCCGGAGGGTACCAATTTGTCTACGTACTCATAGACAAATTCTCAAAATGGATAGAATATAAGCCCTTAGTCAAGGCAAATGCTCAAAAAGCTGTCGAATTTTTAACAGATGTTGTACATCGCTTCGGTGTTCCCAATAACATTATCACAGATTTAGGATCCACATTTACAGGTGGAGAATTTTGGGATTTTTGCGAAGACCTCAGGATAAAAGTAAAATACGTATCAGTAGCTCACCCTCGAGCCAATGGACAAGTCGAAAGGGCAAACCGGCATGATCATAGATGCCCTACGAAAAAGGCTCTATCGTGACAATGACACACATCCAGGAAGATGGTACCATGAATTACCCGCTGTAATTTGGGGCCTTCGAACCCAACCTAGCAGAAATACTGGTGTCTCACCTTATTTCATGGTATTTGGTTCCGAGGCAGTACTACCAGAAGAAGTAGCCTTCGGTTCGCCAAGAACGCAGAATTATGATGAATGTTGGCATTTCTTAGCGCAATCACTAGAATTGTTACATCCCAGTGGTCACACCAAGAAATGCCAGGGTTGATAGTCGTGTTCTAAAGATATTATCCACAAGCGCACAGATCTATCATTGTAGCATTTCACCTGGAAGTATGTCAGGGTATCGTTATTTATATTTTCCCAAAGGAAGGCATGGTGTAAAATACCTCTAGCACATGGATATGGTACTTCACATCATTGAAATGAGCCTTAGTGCTATGCAGGGGTAAGATAAACGGTAATTTGAGGATAGTGGACACACGCTTGGTCTTCTCTCAAGGATAAAGATAAATAAGGAATAAAAGAAATGGAAAGAATAAGGAATAAATCTACTGGAGCTGGTTGGTCGTATACAGCTAAGCGTAGAATAGCTAAGTCACATGTTATACAGAGTTAGAGACAAGACAGAGCCTAGAGTAACAGGGAGACCCCCACGGCTGGTCTGCCAGCCGATAGAGGCATTTACGAACTCCTACATGACATGCGGACGTGGGGGATTACGAGGGACGGACAGGGCTGTCACCACCTGCCGCCTACCCCTCAACCGTGGCATGCCGTCATATTCGAAGGCCCTCTCACATCCGGACACCACGCCCACATACTAGAGAACTACCTATGCTCCCCCAGGACTCCCACCCTACGGATGGACGAGCTAGAACATAGGCAAACCCAAAAGAACATCGAACCGTTACTTCATTCTCATCATGGACTCTAATCCTATAGAACATATGAATGATGAAGAACAGGGATGAACATGCTATGAACTGATCAAATGAACTAAGCTCTAGTTCATATGCATCAACATGAACATGATCAAAACTATGCTCTAGTTCATACACTAAGCAATATATAAAGTATAAGAACTTGAACAAGGAAGAACACTCCATAGATGATTACCAAGTTGAATCTCTTCTTCCTAGGAGACAAGCTCTCCTTGGTAGCTTTCCTAGCACCAACACTACTAGCTCTAAGTTAAGGAACAAGTGGAGGTGAGGGAGAGAGAGACCAAATGAATGTGTGTCTTGTAAAGCCAATTCTTCTCCCCTTTTATATGTTGCTCAGGTCGGTTTGGGGTCAGGAATGGAAGGAACACCGCGCACCGACCTCCCTGAGCATTGATTGCACCGCCTCCAGCCGGCCAGTCCCACATGTCAGTGGGGAGGGCGCGAGCGCGCCCCTGGCGCGAGCGCGCCAGGGTGCCGCCTCCCCCTGACCGACCTTGGCCGGTGGGCCTCCCCAGGTGAGTGGGCTTCGGTGTTGAGGTGGTTTGGCCCATTTTGGGTACCGAGGTGGCCCAACTCCCTTTGGGGTGGTTTGGCGCTTTCCGGAAAGCGCCTTTTTGGTATTTAATCCCTGCACTTTTATATGATTCCTGCAATGACAGTATATTTCCTAGTGCACGTGGATTTGGGTTAGTTGTACATGTATATGCCTATAGGAATATATAATTCACCCTTTTTCATGTCTAATTGGTGGTATAAAATCGTCGATAAGGACCGCCAACAAGATCCCCCAAGCTTGCCCTTTGCTCGTCCCATGCAAAGCTCAGCCTTAGGTTGTTGATCAGGAGTTGCTACTATGCCGATCATGAGTCAAGTGTATCGAGCGTATAAGCAAGATTTCTACCAAAATTTGAATAAATCGGCATGACTGCTCACCCTGTTATTATCTCAATACAAAATGGGGCTTTCTAGCTTTCTCGAGTCTTGGGAAATTGCAAGATAGAACAGTTTCACAAGCGTTGCTTATTATCTACCCAAGATCAACCAAGTCTCTGGAGGTTTTGAAAGTTTTGTAAAAGAAACTCAAGTTCCTCGAATGATTCTCTCAATCGCTCAAGAAGTGTTTGTACCTCACCAAAGGCATTGCATTTTTGCCTTTCTTTCTAACCTACTACTATGGCTGAGAGTGGAGTTTTGGGTAGGTATGAAAGGTGGGCATGCTTGGATCATAAAAAGTTTGGTGAAGTCAAAGAACAAACCATTCGAAGATTAAGACCAAACACTTTGATTAAAGTTTTGTGCAAGTGTGTGAGGGTGAATGATTCCTATCTAAATGTTTTTGGTACTCCAAGCATCATGACTTCTTTTTATTGATGGAAGAGAATTTAGAGGGAGTATGGGCTTGAATTGGAAAAACTAAGATCTTTTTTTCTTTCTTTTTCCCTTTTTTCTTTCCTTCTCTTCTTTCTTCTCTTTTTTTTTTGAATAGGAGACTAGGTGGGATTCCCGTTTGTCTACTTTGAAGCTTTATTGTTGCCCCTTGGCATCCATCATATTTTTTTTTTCAAGAGATGCTAATGCCCAATACTCTCTTTCAGGTACGATGAAGATTTTTGCCTGGAAGGAGTCTTGATGAAAGAACAAGGAGTAGTTTTTGATGGATGATAGATGAGGGATGCATGATCCTCAGTGTAAGGATCGACAAGCTTTATTTTGAAGAAGGTGCACAACTCTAGGGTCAAGAGTTGGCGTTTTTGGTGGATTGGATGAAAAGTTAGGTTGCGCAACTCGTAGTGTACGGGTTGGCAAATTTATTTGGTGGGTGCAAGTGAATCTCAATCGTGAGTGTAAGGCCATAATCTTGCGGTGGTTACAGACTTCTAGTGATCAAGCAGCATATGACAACTGGTTTTTGAACGAGATTGACAGCTACATCATATGGCCTTGGTAGGTATTTCAAAATCACTGAGGAACTTTTGTTTTGATAATTTTGAAAATAAAACTCCGGAAGTCAGGTTTTCGGTCGGGACGAGTCATAGCATTGCTCGTGGCACTATATCATACCCGGCAATAACTTAGACAAGATCTAGTTTATGCAACCCACTAAGCTCAAATTTTTAAGGATGAGACATTTTAGCCAATAAACTCAAACTTTAGAGAAAGCCTGATTATAAACAAGGTACAAGCGAGTCACGAGACAGAGCAACTTTTCCTCATTTCAACAAGGGTAGAACTAAATATTTCTATAATGCATATGTATACGAAATGATGAAGCATTTTTTATTATATGCATAAGTGTTAGTATGGTACATACCCCTTATTGGGGGTCCTCCCCCAAGCTTGCTTGGAAATGAGAGCCCCTAAAACAAATTATTCTGAGGTAACAAATCATTTTATTTTATTTTGAGTCTGTCATCAGGACTTCCTTATGATTGAGGACCATCCTGCAAGGTTAGCTCATAGCATACTACCAATATTCCTACTAGTAATCTGTCTCGATGATCAACAAGTTGACCAAGGTAAACAAGCAACCTAAGCACCATGCTCAAGCTACAAGTTTATGGAACATGCTAAGCTTAAACATGTTCCAAGACATCAAACTAAGTGGGAACAGGGATAGCAAGATAGAACTTTATTTTGACAGAGTAAGTAAACATAAATGGAATGAAATACTTATAAAAAGATAACTTACCGATTATCCTGTCGGTCAGGGCTCACAGTTTATAGTTCATGAAGCGAGACTTTTCTCCTGCTCAATTTGAGCTTAATGATGAGGCATCCGTCTCAGGAGAAGTAGACAGGGATGCCTGCTTGGGCCTCCACACCATTTTTGGTGGTGTGGTGGCAATTGGTGAGGATGGTGGTTGATCAGCTTCTTTTGGAGGTGCTTGTATTTTCTCCACCTTCAACACCTTTGTCTCCTCTTTAGGGACCAATTTTGGTGCCCCAGGAGTTTTTAGTGAATTTGATTTTGCCTTGGTTTCCACTCTTTCTTGGGCCGTAGCTTTGCCTTTGTTCTTCTTGTCATAGGGGTGTGCAAGAATGACCTTTGGTTTTGTTCCTTCTGCAGGAGCCTTCTTCCTTTCTTTCTTGGGAGCTTTCTGCTCCTTCTTTTGTTTTGGCTCCTGGGCACCCTTTGTAACTTTCTTGGCCTGCGGCTCTGGCCTCCGTTCCCAAATAATGTTGGGAGTTCGATTCGCACCATGAGGTCGGATTTCAACTTCCGTGACCTCCCTCGTGGTTGGCTCATACTTAATGCGAATCGTGTTGCACTCCTCCATCTTCCTTGGCCGGAAGTGGAACTTCTCCTCATTCCCATTGATGTTGAACCGGATTTCTCTAGCTCCAACATCAATCTGTGCTCCAGCGGTACTGAGGAATGGTCGTCCCAATATGAGTGGTGTTTCTTCGGTGGCCTCTATGTCGAGTACCACGAAATCCACTGGGATGAAGTATCCTCTAATTTTCATAGGAATATCTTTAGCTATTCCCGCTGGGTAACGTAAGGAGGAGTCCGCTAATTGGAGTGTGATCATTGTTGGTGACAGCCTTGTATAATTTAGCTTGTCAAACACCGTCTTGGGCTTGACACTGACGCTGGCACCAAGATCACAGAGTGCGTGGTCAAACTGCTGCCCTCCAATGGAGCAAGTGATAGTGGGGCATCCAGGGTCCTTCTTCTTTTCTGGTAAGTTACTGAGGATTGCCACACTACATTCTTCTGTCAGTTTAACCACAGCTGTGGATGGCAGTGGTCGCTTGTTGTTGATGATGTCTTTGATATACTTGGCGTAAGAAGGTACATGTAAGACGTCCATGAGCAGAACGCTCACATGTACTTTCTCGACCATCTCAAAAAACCGGGTGAACTGATCATTCACAGCTTGCTTTTTGGTTCTTGTGGTGAATGGCCGATGTGTCGTGTCTGGATAATCTAGGGTTGTCCCTGATTCTGCCTCGCCTTGTGGTTCAGATGATGAAGGTTCTTCTTGCTATGGTGCTGCTTGTTTCCTAGCTGCTTGTTTGGGATATGGTGGATCGCGAGTGGCCTTACAGCCTCTCGTGGTCACAGAGTTAATATTTTCAAAAGTACTAGCAACTTGATCCAATGTTTTACCATTGAGATCAACAGGAACATCAGAAGCAATTTGAGCTAGGTGTCTTTCTATCATTTTGTTAAAGCTCAACGATTCTTAACGAAGGTTAAACCTTCTATCTTGGTACGATGCTCTCTAAGATTTTATCATTGGCCACATCTTTTTGGTAAGGTTTTCATTGATCTTTGCTTTTCCAAGGACTAAATCTTTGAGAGTAGGCTGATTCGAATTGTAATTGGGAGTGTAATTCAAATTACCTTGATATTGTGGACGGGACTGACTGTTCCATCTATTATTACCTCCTTGCTGTTGACGATACCCGTTATTGATGTAGGATGCCTCTTCACGGGTTTCGGGGCAATGATTCCCCGAATGTCCATCATTGCCACAGACCTCGCACGTTGTGCGAGACTCTATGGCTTTGACAGTGCCGGATGTATCTCCGGCGGCTCTTTCGTCAAATTTTTGCAAGAGCAGGTCTATTTTTGCGGCCAGCTCCTTCGTCTCCTTTATGGGGTGCGAGCCTTTTTGTTGCTTGGTTGGGGCCCTTTCTTCCCCCCAAGCTTGATTTTCTACCATTTTGTTGATTAACGCCGTAGTGTTATCAACGGTGAGTGATAGAAACGCGCCTTCAGCCGCAGCGTCGAGGTGCCCTTTTGACATGGGCGTAAGCCCATTGTAAAAGTTTTGGAGCACCAGCCATTCCTCCATCCCGTGATGAGGACAGTCTAGGATGAAGCTTTGGAGCCTCTCCCAAGCTTCAGGAATGGGTTCCATCTGCGTTTGCTGGAAATTGGCAATTCTTCCCCTCAGGGCATTTGTTTTGCCCATGGGGAAGAACTTTGCGAGGAATGCCGTGGAGCATTTGCCCCATGTGCTCACAGCCTCTTTGTCCTTGTAAAACCACTGTTTCGCCTTCCCCACAAGGGAGAAGGGAAACAGCCGGAGTTTGATGACATCAGCTTCAATGTCCTTGATGACGACAGTGTCACAGAGCTCCACGAAATGCTATAAGTGAGCGTTAGCATCCTCGTTGGGGAGTACGCAAAACAGAATCCCCTGCACCATGGTGATCAGGCCAGTCCTGAGCTCAAAGTTCTTGTCCGCCACGTTGACAACGGGCCCAGTGGGCACGTTGGCAACAGCGGGGATGGAGAATTCGCGGAGAGTCTTCTGAGCCATTGGGATGGTCGCTGAAGGTGCGGAAATGACTGGTTCGACTGCCAACGGAGTAGCAGCAGAAGGAGTAGCTCTAGGCTTCTTCTTCCTTAGGAGTGCCTCCAGATTTGGATGGAAATTGTCTGGCAGGGAGAAACCAGACATACACTATCCTGTTTTCACCCACAATAGGAGAAAACATAAAAGTTAGCCTGCATAGACTCAGACTATTTCTAATGAAGTTATATCCATGCCATGCTAGATTATTTTAACCAATGCCTTCCCCGGCAACGGCACCAGAAATGCTTGTCAGCATTTCTTAGCGCAATCACTAGAATTGTTACATCCCAGTGGTCATGCCAAGAAACGCCAGGGTTGATAGTCGTGTTCTAAAGATATTATCCGCAAGCGCACGGATCTATCATTGTAGCATTTCACCCAGAAGTATGTTAGGGTATCGTTATTTATATTTTCCCAAAGGAAGGCATGGTGTAAAATACCTCTAGCACATGGATATGGTACTTCACATCATTGAAATAAGCCTTAGTGCTATGCAGGGGCAAGATAGACAGTAATTTGAGGATAGTGGACACACACTTGGTCTTCTCTCAAGGATAACGATAAATGAGGAATAAAAGAAACGAAAAGAATAAAGAATAAATCTACTGGAGCTGGTTGGTCGTATGCAGCTAAGCGTAGAATAGCTAAGTCACATGTTATATAGAGTTAGAGACAAGTCGAGCCTAGAGTAACGTGGAGACCCCCGCGAGTGGTCTCAGCTGAGCGATAGAGGCATTTACGAACTCCTACACGACATGCGGACGTGGGGGATTACGAGGGACGGACAGGGCTATCACCACCTGCCGCCTACCCCTCAACCGTGGCATGCCATCATATTCGAAGGCCCTCTCGGATCTGGACACCACGCCCGCATATTAGAGAACTACCAATGCTCCCCCAGGACTCCCACCCTACGGATGGACGAGCTAGAACATAGGCAAACCCGAAAGAACATCGAACCGTTACTTCATTCTCATCATGGACTCTAATCCTATAGAACATATGAACGATGAAGAACAGGGATGAACATGCTATGAACTAATCATATGAACTAGGCTCTAGTTCATATGCATCAACATGAACATGATCAAAACTATGCTCTAGTTCATACACTAAGCAATATATAAAGTATAAGAACTTGAACAAGGAAGAACACTCCATAGATGATTACCAAGTTGAATCTCTTCTTCCTAGGAGACAAGCTCTCCTTGGTAGCTTTCCTAGCTCCAACACTACTAGCTCTAAGCTAAGGAACAAGTGGAGGTGAGGGGGAGAGAGACCAAATGAATGTGTGTCTTGTAAAACCAATTCTTCTCCCCTTTTATATGTTGCTCAGGTCGGTTCGGGGTCAGGAATGGAAGGAACACCGCGCACCGACCTCCCTGAGCATTGATTGCACCGCCTCCAGCCAGCCGGTCCCACATGTCAGTGGGGAGGGCGCGAGCGCGCCAGGGTGCCGCCTCCCCCTAACCGACCTTGGCCGGTGGGCCTCCCCAGGTGAGTGGGCTTTGGTGTTGAGGTGATTTGGCCCATTTTGGGTACCGAGGTGGCCCAACTCCCTTTGGGGTGGTTTGGCGCTTTCTAGAAAGCGCCTTTTTGGTATTTAATCCCTGCACTTTTATATAATTCCTGCAATGACAATATATTTCCTAGTGCACCTAAATTTGGGTTAGTTGTACATGTATATGCCTATAGGAATATATAATTCACCCTTTTTCATGTCTAATTGGCGGTATAAAATCGTCGATAAGGACCGCCAACAATGAAGAAGCCTCAAATAACATCAGAAAAACCATCACAGATTTAGGTGAAGAATGAAATCTGGAAACACTCCCAAGGATGGCTAAGTATCTGGCTACCCTACGTCGATACTACAACAGAAATGTAAAAGAAAGGAAATTTGTGGTCGGAGACCTTGTCCTTAAGCGAATCCAAAAAACAGACGACCTCCACAAATTATCGTCCCACTGGGAAGGACCTTTTTAATCAAAGCCGTGACAAGACCCACAACTTACAAATTATGCACTCTTGACAATCCTCCTAGAGATTTTCCAAACACCGGCACATAGAACATTTAATCAAGTTCTATGCATAGCACCAGGACCACTGTAACAATTTCAGTAATACAAAATATCATTACCATCTACTGCCTACTTAAGCAAATTCAACGTTATTACACAAAAGCAGAAGGTATTGAACAGCATAAAGTTTTTCACCACAACAAAGTTTGTCAAAGATTACTGCTCAGGCACAAGATCTATTTTGTTAGCAACAACACAGGCCGTACTCCAGCAAGCTTTTGGCAAATCGCTGAGTTTTTCTAGTGAAGTGTCTGCCGGCCTCCCATATTCCAGCCGTTTTATATCCGCTCTGGGAAAGTGAGACTGGACAAGAGCCAGAACACTAGACGTTACAAAACGGCTTCCTTTCCCAATGAACTCCTTCAACAAACGCCAAGAACGGCGGCATTGATCGACAAACCTTCGGCCATCCTTCACCCCTTGCTATTCTTGGTGTTCTGATGGCCGCACTTCACCCCTTGCTAGCACAGCAAACATCGGCTGCAAACCTTCGGCCATCGCCAGGTAACGATCAGTCAATCGTTGGTTCTCATCTTTCAGCACGCCAAATTGAGCCATATGATGCTCATGCATTTCTGTGTAAAAAATACAGAAACTTACAAAAGTATACCAAAACCAAAATGACTAAGAGAGGACAAAAAGGAGGCAACGCACCTCGCGCTTCCTGCTCCAGATGCTCAACATTCGCTTGAGCCTTCTTCTCTGCCCTTGCCAGCCGAGCAATCTTAGTAGTCATTGAAGCCTTATCACTCTCCAAAGCTACAAGACACATAAAAAGTGCTATCATATCTTGTCAAAACCAAAGATAACAGGAACAAGTTGACACGGACCTTTGTTTCGCTCTTCAAGGTCTACAACATTTTTTGACGAGAACTTTTCTCAAGGTCCCAAAGATTTTCACGACCTTCATGCACACGAATTTGTCACTCTAAATCTTCATTATGCTTCCGAAGAAGGCCATTTTCACACATGGTCGGCTTAAATTCCTCAATACAAAGGCGGCACTCCTCAGCAACATCCTCAACCGCCTACCAAATAATTTTTTACAACAATAAACAACTGACAGGAAAGGTCAACAGCAGAATAGCTTTTGAAATAATACACTAACCTTAATCCGAGCTCTAAGGTCGATCAGCACTTGTTCTATGCTATCAGAAGCAGTTTCCCTGGTGACATTTTCAAATATACGCCATCTACCATCGTCATCCTGACGGGCTATGTAGCTACGGCTCATGGAATGTTTACACCAGAAGAAGATCCTCCTCAGATCTCCTCCGTTACCTCAGGGCGACCTGCAACTGACGCATTTTGCTCATAATTACCCATGCACATATTAAGAGGATATTGATCTCCTCCAGGAGGGGAGACCATGGAGCAATTTAGCAAAAGCTCTGGTGCCAATGATTCAACATCACCAGAGGGTGCCACAAGGTTGGAATTTCCAACAATTGCCTCCTGATCCGCAACAGCACTTTCAGTAGGCATCAAAATTTTAGGATCAGAAGACTCCCTGATTAGGTCATCAACATCAGGAGCCCTGACAACCAAAAATCCCAAAATGTCAAAACCAAGTCAAGCATGGCAAAATAAAAGATACAGTTTAAACACTTACAGTGCAGATTGCTCAAAACGGTGATTAAACCAATCTAGCATGTCTGCATCCCTGTCATGAACTGAGGCAGAAGCTCCAACATCAAGATCACCTTGCACTGCCAGCTCATTCAAATCCCTCGGGGAAGGGGAATGCTCGGAAGGTGTGATAACAACAGTTTCTCGTGTTGATACAACAACAGGAGCACCACGACTCTCTATAGTTTGACCCAAAACACCAGCTTGGGCACCAACTCCCAAATTCTCAGTTTCAGTAACCGACAAAACAGGTTGATTCCTAGAATCACCGGCCACCTGAGACAGCACACGAGGTGGAGTATTGTTCCGACCACCACCACCTTTAGTATGCAAATGCTTACGCCAGGCGATTTCAGCAAGAGACATCTTGTCTTCAGAGTCAGATTCAGAATCTGATGACTCCACAACCTGACGATAGCGACGCTTCTGACCACCAGAAGCACAGGGCTGAAGCGACAAAGAGCCCCCTGTCAAAACACCAGAACTCTTCTTCTTCTTCTTCTTCTTGTAAACAACTTTCCGCTTTCCAGCAGCCTTCGATTGTTCATCATCAGGCTCCGCAACATCATCAGTTGCCTCAATCCTGTCAATACCGCTCAAAACCAATGCAGCTGAAGTGCTTGCAAAGCCTCTCCAACAGGCAGATCCTCAAGAGGAACACGCAAAACATAGATATGACGACCCTATAAAAAATTTAGTATCAAAAGAACCAGGACAAGAAAATGCAGAAGCAAGCAGCCAAAAGATAGAAAAACATACTGGTGGGGGTGGCATTCTCCAGTCATATGGTTTTATGGTAGGACGAGGAATATGAGTATCATCTCCTCGTTTGAACATCTTCAGAAGCCTCAAGGAAATATCATCAGCAGAAATAGGCTCTGGAGTTTCATGAGAAGGATCCTCTTCCCCACGATATTCCCAGAGAAAATTGAACCTTTCCTTCAAAGGCCGAATGCGATGAGAAATAAAAACAAATTTGCCCTTGTATACCCATTCAAACCCTTGAAATTCATCATTGTTGCATTTGGTTTGTCTGACCAGTAATGATTGGATTCAGGAATCTGAGTAATGTCACAAGGAATAACTCTGCCCTGTTCATTGTCATTAAAATAAAACCACTTCTTGAACCAGTCCTTCACATTATCAGTATGAGTAAAAGACAGCCAATGACGCCGCATACCATCACGAAGGGAAATATAGCATGCTCCAGCTACTGGGCTACCACCCAAATTTCCCCTCCTCTTGAATTCATAAAAATGGCGAAAGACATTGAAATTGGGAGGAATTGCAAGATACAACTAACAGTAAGCAACAAAGAGGGCAATTGTCATAATGGAATTTGGATGTAGATTGCAGATCGATATCTTCCAGAGAATACAGAGCTCTACCAGAAAAGTATGAAGCGGGATGCCCAATCCCCTAATAAAGTAATCCTCAAAAACAACAATCTCGCCATCATAAGGATGAGGGAACGCCTCACCTCGTGGGGGTGCACGCCACACTCCAAAAGACGCCAGTGGAATCATGCCGCCATCCGCTAGAATATTCAACGAAGCAATTGTTGATTGAGTAGGCGACCAAAGAAGATTCATCTGCTTTTCATACTCCCTCTGCTCCTTCTTTTCCCTCTTCTTCTCTGCTGCAGATTGCCGCCTCTTCGTCATGATTCCCAGAAAAACAAGCACACAGCTACTCCAATGGCTAACCCAAGGCACGAAGCGTAGGCGGCAGAACGAACTCGCTATAGGAACGGCAAATGAAGTGGAAAGAGAGAACTCAAGTGACGGCGGAACGAAAGTTTTATTTGACCACACTAGGGTTTTTTATCTTTAAGTGGGCCACCAAAACTGGGCCGCTTCAAATAAAAGGCCTTCGGTTAGTTTTTCTTTCACACTCCCCATCTAATTTTTATGTAATAGCATAATTGACATCGAAAAAATAAGTTTACCCTAAGACAGAGACGCCTGCCTTACCACCAACCTCGAAGCTGGTCCAATAGCAAAGCTATTGACGACCATTTAAGTCTGATTTTTTAGCTATAGTCTTAAAAGCCTCGCTAAGCAAAGACTGGGTTCACAGCGAAGCTGTTCCAACCCACTACAACGATGTCGTAGGATAGCACCAATGTTTCAACCCACACAGTCCATCAGCTGAGCTGGGACTCTTTTGCCAATGATACCGGTTATTCTGGCACACAAATAGCGAAGCTATTTATTGGATTTAGACTTACAACCATGGTCTCACAGCCTCGCTGGGGACTGAATTAAGAAGCAAAGCTATCTTAATTTAATCATGACAAAGTCATGGCATGGTTAAAACCGACCAGCCCAAATGAAATTTGGCCTGCTCGATCTCACTTAAAAGTGGTCGGAAACACATAAAGCAATATATCATCAAGCATATCATCTTTTTTAGACCACGACATAACGTGTTCCACCTCATCTCGGGCTCGGGGACTACGTGGGCCCACGTCACCCGAGAGGTGACATGGGTAGATCCTTTTTAGAGCTTGCCGCAACATATACTATCTTACAAAGAACCTCGGGACTACGTGGGCCCATGTCATTTGCATGACTCGGCCCGATTCTTTCCCTCTTTTCTAACAAAGTTTAGTTCAAAACGAGCTAAGTTAGGCTATGATCAAGTACGGATACCATGTGATGGCGGGCATCACACACTAACGTGGGCCCACGTCTCCCGTTAGGGCCCTCCTAAAATTCTTTTTTATTTTTCAGGAGCATCATAAATCTTTCAATCAAAATCTAACGTCAATCAGAAGTAAAACGAACTGGTCGGAAACACAAGACGGTCCTCCAGCACTGCTCGGACCACATGTCGAACGTGTGTCCGACCACTCGTTTCTTGCATGATTAAACGAAGATGATGTTTTCCCTCAAGATTCATGATGCTCGGGGACTAGATGTGGGGGTATAAACCCCATATACCCTCACGGCCTACTTTGGGCCAGGACAAGACGACTGGCCCATCAAACTTCAAGACCGATCGGCCCAAGCTGGTCGGACAGCCTAAAACGGGCAAGTTTATCGAAGATCGACAAGGAGGACAGACCTAGCTGGGATAGGGAAGTTTCTGTAAAGTCTTGTAAAGCACGTAAACTTAGTACTAGATAGGCTAGATCCGATTTGTAACCTTGCTCCCCACGATATATAAGGAGAGCAAGGACCCCCTTCTAGGGAAACAAAATCTGGCATAACGCACAGACTCGCACATCCACATCCATAATCGAAACAGAGAGCAGGACTAGGGTTTTACGCATCCTTGCGGCCTGAACCTGGGTAAACCTTGTGTGATTGTTCCATGTTTGCAATCTCGTATGCCTTCCGCCAATCCATTACCGGTCAGGGCATACCCCTGGTCAGACTATCGCCGATATTTCATCAACAGTGATCTAGCTGGTGATAAGAAGAACAGAAGAAGCACAGGCGGCATGGCATTTTATCTGAATGATAGTTTGATCACCTGGTGCTCACACACGGAGAGGTCATTTGCATTGTCTAGTTGTGAAGCTGAGTTTGTAGCAGCAACAGGAGCAGCAATGCAAGCTATGTGGCTTAGAAGTCTGCTGAGTGAGTTGAAAAGAAGGAAACCACAGTGTGTGTGACTTTGTTTGTTGACAACAAGTCTGCAATTGAGTTGATGAAAACCCAGTGTTCTATGGTCGGAGCAAACACATTGATATAAAATTTCATTATATTAGGGAGTGTGTTAAGCGGGGACAGATAATGGTGAAGTGGGTTGGGACTCTAGAGCAGAAGGCTGATTCCCTGACTAAGCCAATGGCAGTGACAAAGCTAGGAGAGATGAGACACATGCTTGGTGTTAGAGAGCTTGAGGTGCATCAAGCTTAAGGGGGAGAATGTTGGGTTAAGCATGTTGCACATGACGTGGAAGGACACAGGTGCTGAGCTGGAGAAGCAATGGAGCAAGCCGTTCAAATTTGAATTGGAGCGGGGAGCATCGAGCTGTTCCGAGACACGGCGGTGACCGCGCCCACGACATGGGTTGTAACAAGCAATTACATTTGTACCTCTTTGTATCCTGTTTTAAATTTGTGTGTGTGTTAATTGTGCTCATTAGCTACTGGTATAAGTAATGTGGAGTTAGAAGAACTCAACATCGCATGTGGTTGGTTGTAAATCTCATTGTACTCGGTGTTCATCATAGTGAAAAGGGGCACTGTCATCCTGGCGGTTGCCATGCGTTCCACCGTGTTCATCGCGCGTTCATCCTGTTTAGGCCTAGCTAATCGATCATTTTGTGATTTTGATCCTGATTCTAACAGCTAGGCCGGCAGGTTCCATGGCATATACAATTAACCTTACAGTACCAAATCGAATTGAAACAGGCAGGGATCAACATCTCTACAGCACCGCCATCATCATCGTCAGGCTTGCTGTCCTCCTCTCCTGCTCCTCGCTGTCACCACCGCTTCACTCATCGTCACGACAACAATCAGTCTGGGCAGTGCATCCAACTTCACATGCTCCGTCTGGACCGAGGCAGGCAACTACACCAACGGCAGCCAGTACACGAAGAACCTCAACGAGCTCATCGCCAACCTGTCCAGGGTGGCCCTTGGAAGCGGGTGGTCCTACAACAGCACGGCCAGCGCTGGTGCTGACAAAGTCTGGGGCTTCATCATGTGCTACGCCGACTGGAGCGGACTGCCTCAGCATGGCCGCTCGCGGCCTCGCCAACCTCACGGAGAAATGTGAATACAGCCATGCCCAGAACATGAGCATCAACTAAGACAGGTGCCTCCTGCGGTACATGGGCGGACCTTTATTCGACGCCTACTTCGCCAAAATCGACGGCAACTATTGGCAATACTGGACATCGCCGCTAGTCAGGGGCAGGGACATGACTAGCATGAATCAGGCCAGGTCGCAACTGCTGAAACAGCTCACGACAAGGGCCGGCGACCATCCCTTGCCTCTCTTCAACGGTATGGGTGTATAAACCCCTATATATACCAGCATGGCACGCCTTTAGGCCTGCTTGGACAAGGACCTTTGGCCCAAGAGCGCAAGGCCGACCAGGGCCCAAGTCTGGTCGGCTACCTTGGAAGACAAGGAAGGAGGGATGAGCAGATCGGCGCCTCTGGTCGGCGATAAAGATATCAATCATAGAAGATTAGATTAGATTGATATGATCACCTTGCATGTAAATCTGTACACTCGAGATATCCGGGCTTGTAATCCTGCTCCCCCACTATATAAGGCGGGCAGGACACCCTCCCAAAATATATTCGCATACTAGCACACATAATCAATCAAGAGCATAGGACCTAGGGTATTACACAATTCGTGGCCCGAACCTGTACAAACACAGCGTCTCGTGTTCTTGATCACATCTCGTTCGTTATCGAGCATGCCTTACCGATCAATCTACTACCTTAGGTATACCCTAGGTAGACTGCCGCTGATATTTCGTCGACAGTGGCACGCCAGGTAGGGGCTGTGCGCATAGATCTCAAGATGAACAAGATGGTTTCGTTCCCTGCATCCATGGACCTCGACGCCACCGCTCAGATCACCTTCGGCTCTTTCGGCTCCTGTGACGCCGTGGAGGTTAAGTCGGTCGTTGAGGCAACTGCACTCGTCATCCAGGCCCCGACACCGCCGGAAGATCAAGCCTCCAACCTCGCCAAGAAGTTGCTGAAGCCGTCAGCCCGACCACCGATCCCATGCTATCAAGGGCACCGGATCGATAACTCAGATCTGATCGAGATGATCGACCGCCATGGAGAAGGATTGGCGGAAACTCTTGCCCTTGCAGAATCTGTGCTTAAGCAGCTTGCCGACCTCCGAGTCGATGATGGTTTTATCCCCGTACAACGGCGGAAGCGCAGCAGCGCTCAAGGATCCTGGTCAGATCCAGATCTAGCTAGGTCGGATTGCCTGAGGCACTCATAAACCCGCCTACCACGTCCTCAGCAAGATGACAGCCAGGGCAGCCCTTTCATATTTGGGCTCAAGAACGCCGTCGCTTCCCACGAGGAGCTCTTCCCTCCATTGGCTTCGTAACTCGGCCGCTTTACAAAGCAGCACCTGACGCCGGCTCACTTCGTCAACATGGTTGTCTCCGAAGACGCCAATGCCAACGGTGGATAGCCGGCTGACCTCGAAAATTCGGGTGATGCGTCGTTCCCTCCAGCCGTCTAAGCAGCGCTCCACGCAGGCTCCCCGGGACAACACCTTGCCGCAATGGGTTATAGATCTCTGGCTCCCATGGACACGTCGAGTTCCATGACAATGCAAGTCTCGCCAAAGCTATTGGACGCCGACCAGCACGACGGTGATGGCGCAGCGAGCAAAGACGCTCCTCATACCACAACCGCGCCAAATCAAGAGGATGACCCCCTCGCGATCCCGCCTGGGTTTGGAGGCACCGTGTTCATGGTTAGCGCCGACGAGTGCACAGTCGAGAATGAGACTCCAGACCAGCGTCACGACCGCATCGCGCGCAACACGCGGCGTACCACCTGACACGAACAAGAGTGACAAGATGCACAACGAAGGGCCGATCAAGATCGGCATGTCAACCGTAACCTGGCCAACGAGTTCGATCTGGTCGGCGATCGTCAGGTTCACAAAACCCCGACGGCAAACATCGCAGTGGCCAAAAGCAAGCTGGAGGCACTATCCAACACCCCCAGGGTCCAGGAAATCCTCGACCACTTGACGGTGGCCGAAAGGCAAGTTAACCGCATGCGCCGAGCTGATATACCTCCGGAAGCTCCAGCGACGTCCGCGCAGCGCAGTCGCCGCCAGCGCAACTCGGATCTGCGTGAAGGCTCCGCAGATCATGACCCAACCAACCGACAAGCTCACTCTTCAGATCACTCCATGGACTCCAGCTCTGACTCCTCCAACCGCGATGTCCGCTCTATAAATCGCGATCGCCGGCGGTGACCATCGGACAGACGCCGTCGCGATGACCCGCCGTGCCGCCAGCGGGACCGACGCGACCGCCGAGCCCATCGCGACGATGAAGCCGACCAGAACCGCCGCAGAGATCGTCACTACGACGACAAACGGCGTGACGACGGGGGCCGTTTCAAGATCCCCGGCCCCAAACCTTACTCCGAGTGACTCCGGGAAGTGCACTAGCCACAAAACTTCAAAGCCAGTGAAGTGAAGCCATACGATGGTCGCAAAGATCCCGACCAGTGGATCTTCCTGTATGAAACCGCAATCCGAGCAGCAGGCGGTGATGAAAGCATGATGGCAAACTACCTGCCAGTTGTCCTGGGTCCCTCACCCACCAACTGGCTCATGCGCCAGCGCGACGCTTCAATCCATAGCTGGCCTCAACTTTGCCAGGTGCTGGCCGATCACTTCAAGGCCACATGTCACCAACCCGGCTCCAAGTACGCCTTGGCTCAGATCCACGACTATCCCAACGAGCCTCTTCATGACTACATACATTGCTTCAATGACATGTGGACGACGGTTGCGGACATCACCCAGCAGGAGGCCGTCGAGCTCTTCATCAAAGGCCTCACTCAACCCCGCAATGAGAAGTGCAAAATCGAGCTCCTTCGGACCCAGCCGAAGACAATGGGCGAAGCCCTGAAGATAGCAGGAGAGTGGACACGCGTCGATGACGCCCTACGCCCTGGTAAATACGATGGCCCCTCATGGCACAGCCATCGGCGCAACGACGACAATTACCGCGACCACCGCGGTCGGGGTCGCGGAAACCGCGATGACCGCCGCGACTCTCGTCGCCACGAGCGGCGCAGCCGCAGCCGCAAGGACGACAGACAAGGGCGCAAGAGGTCTAGACAAGAAGACGGCCACCGCAATCGCGGAAACCGCGTCCACAATGTCAACAACTCCGACAAGCCCTACGACGAGGACTACGATAGAATCCTCAGTCAAGATTTCCCAAGGAACCCGAACAAGGGTCATACCTTCGGACAGTGTTGGGGCTTCGCCAACATTTTCAATAAGTCCAACACAAGGCGTCCACGTGGTGGTAACCAGAACCGGAAGGGCAATAGGAACGCCGGCAAAGATGTCAAGCAGGAGAAGGACGACAACAACTCCGATGATGACGGATGCCGGGAGTTCAAAGAACCTAAAAGGCACGTCACGGTCATCTTCAGCGGCAAAGTCGCCACCGAGTCCCAAATGGACAGGAAGCTACTCCGACGGGCTATAATCGCCTTCAGCAATGCAGACTAAGAACGCGTCACAGACGTCAAGGCACCCGCCTGGTCAGAGCAGCCCATCTTCTTTAGCCGAGCAGACATGTAGGCATGAGGGGAAGACTCCGGTCGCTTCCCCTTGTCCTCAACCCCATCGTCCAACACCTTTGCTTTGAAAAGGTACTGGTCGACGGGGGCAGCGCTCTAAACATACTGTTCTTGCAGACCTACAAGGAGCTCGGCCTCAAGGCAGAAGAGCTGGAGCCTTATGACTCGCCATTCTGGGGTGTGATGCCCGGGAAACCATCCATGCCTCTCGTCCAGGTCATCCTGCGGGTCCAATTCAGCACCAAGCAACACTTCCGCTCGGAGTTCATCAACTTCATTGTTGCCGATTTTGAGGGTGTGTATCATGCCATCCTCGGTCGGCCTGGCATCGCCAAGTTCATGGCAGTCCCACACTATGGCTACATGATCCACAAAATGCCGATGGAGAAAGGGATCCTCTCCCTACGCAGCAACGTCCTCATGGCGTGCAACTGTGAATCTGCTTCATTCGCCGCCACCGACCTCGCCGACCTTCGAGCTAGCATGGCGGACATGGTGCTGGAAGCCAAAGCTATCCCCCCGGCCAATCTCTAGATACCACTCAAGGAGGCAAAGCGCTCCTCTCAAAAGAACCGAGACTACAAGGAAATCGAGCTCGCCCTGGGTGACAAGATGAGAACGGCCCTTATCGGGGCCAACCTATCTAGCAAATAGGAAAGCGCGCTCATCCAGTTCCTTCGGAAGCACATCAGCGTGTTTGCATGGAAACCAGCAGACATGCCGGGTGTTCCCAGGGAATGGGCTGAGCACTTCCTAAATGTCTCCGAAACCACCAAGCCGGTCAAGCAGAAGCTCCGACGGTTCGCGAACGACAAGAGGGAGGTGATTAGGGCAGAGGTATTAAAACTCTTAGCCGCAGGCTTTATAAATGAGGTGTATCATCCCGATTGGCTCGCCAATCCGGTACTTGTACGCTAGAAGAATAAAGAATGGAGAATGTACGTTGATTACACCGGTCTCAATAGATGCTGCCCTAAAGACCCCTTCACCTTACCGCGAATCGACCAAGTCGTCGACTCCACCGCAGGTTGTGAACTGCTTTCTTTCTTAGATTGCTACTGCAGGTATCATCAGATATCTCTCGCTGTCGCCGACTAGGAAAAAACCTCCTTCATCACCCCTTTCGGTGCCTATTGTTATAAAACGATGTCCTTCGGCCTTAAAAACGCCATGGCTACATACCAACGTGCCATCCAGAATTGCCTAAAGGATGAGATCAGAGATCACCTGGTCGAGGCATACGTGGATGATGTAGTGGTAAAAACCGCTAAGTCCGATTCCCTGGTCGCCGACCTCCAGCGGACGTTCGACGATCTAAACGTGTTTCAGTGGAAATTAAACCCGACCAAATGCGTCTTCGGTGTACCTTCAGGCATACTGCTCGGCAACATCATAAGCCCAGACGGCATACGCCCAAACTCCGAAAAAGCACAAGCAGTGCTTAAAATGCAGACCCCTCAATGTGTCAAAGACATCCAAAAATTGACAGGGTGCATGGCAGCACTTAGCCGTTTCATCTCGCGATTAGGGCAAAAAGGATTACCATTTTTCCGACTGCTTAAAGCAAAGGAAAAATTTGAGTGGTCGACCGTGGAAGACAAAGCCTTCGCAGAACTCAAAACTTACCTAACCAACCCTCCGGTACTGACAGCGCCCACTGATGGCGAAGAAATGCTACTCTACATCGCGGCCACCGACTAGTGGTCGAGCACACGGAGGCCGGGCACGTTTACCCGGTCCAGCGCCTGGTCTGCTACATAAGCGAAGTACTCAATGATTCCAAACACCGCTACAACCACATTGAGAAATTGCTATATGCTATCTTGATCACCAAGCGGAAGCTCCTACACTACTTCCAACCTCGACAGATCACTGTGGCTACAAGTTTCCTGCTTGGCGACATCCAATACAACAGAGATGCCAGCGGACGAATTGTCAAATGGGCGCTCGAGCTCATGGCTTACACCATCAAGTTCAGAAACCGCAACACCATCAAGTCACAAGCTCTCGCTGACTTCCTAGCTGAGTGGTAGGACCTTACCACTCCGTGGTACGAGTCCAACCACGAGTACTGGGAAATGTACTTTGATGGCTCCCTGAAAATTGACGGCATGGGCGCAGGAGTGCACTTCACCGCCCCTTCCGGCAACGAGCTCAGTTACATCCTCCGCATTCACTTTCCAGCATCAAACAATGTTGCCAAGTACGAAGCCGCGCTCCATGGGCTGCACCTAGCCGTCGAACTCGGCATCAAGAGGCTCATGGTATACGGCGATTCCCTCCTCGTCATCAACCAAGTGAACAAATTATGGGACACCACCAGCGAAAAGATGGAAGCTTACGTCGTAGCAATACGACAACTCGAAAACAGGTTTTATGGCCTCAAGTTCCATTATGTCGTGCACGATAATAACGATGCTGCCGACAAATTGTCGAAACTCGGGTCCACCAGGGCCGCCATCCCACACGGCGTATTCATTCACGATCTGATCGAACCATCCGTCTCGGAGGCGTCGGATGCCCAAATTTCTTCCCGCGCCCCCGATCACCGAGCAACGCAGCAGCCGACCAGGTGGCCTTGATGGACATCGACGACGATGATGTGGTTACTCCTGCAGCCACGTCCGACCACGCACGAGTGCCGCGCACACAATCACCCAAAGCCACGCCGATGACGTCCGACCAGTCAGATTGGCGTCTGGACTTCATTCGCTACATCACCGACGAAGATGTACCCGACAACCCTATTTTGCGCGAGTGCATCTTGCGACGCAGCAAGCACTATGTCCTCATGGATGGCGAGCTCATGCGAAAAAACGCAAGGCAGGAGGTCCTGCAAAAGTGCATAACACAAGCTGGTGGCATAAAACTACTTGATAAGATACATTCCGGTGAATGCGGCAATCACGCCACCTCCAGAACACTGGTCGGCAAAACTTATCGCGCCGGTTTCTATTGACCAACCGCTGTAGCCGACGCCGAGCAGCTGGTTCGACACCGTGTCAACCGCTAGTTTTTTGCCAAACGAACACACATCCCAGCTCATCAGCTACAGACGATCACGGCCTCTTGGCCCTTCTCGTGCTGGGGTCTCGACATGACCGGTCCCTTCAAAAAAGCCCCCGGCGGATTCCGATATGTCTACGTTCTGATTGGCAAGTTCTCCAAGTGGATTGAATACATGCCACTCATCAAAGCCACTGCCAAAAAGGTAGCCGACTTGTTGACCGACGTCATCCACTGGTTTGGCGTCCCAAACTCAATCATTACCGATCTCGGCTCCACATTCACTGGAAGCGACTTCTTCGATTTTTGCGACAACAAGTGTATCAAAGTAAAATATGTATCCGTCGCTCATCCACGAGCCAACGGGCAGGTCGAGCGAGCAAATGGCATGATACTTGATGCTTTACGCAAGCACCTCTACAAGGACGATGCGGACGAACAATGACCCGGCCGATGGCTCAAAGAGTTCCCAGCCGTAATCTGGGGACTCTGCACACAGCCAAGTCGTAGCACTGGCGTTTCTCCCTACTTCATGGTGTTCAGATCCGAAGCAGTCCTCCCTGAAGAAATTGCTTTCCGCTCTCCGCGCGTCGAACAATTTGAAGAAAACCCGTCTGACGACGCCCGAGCTCTAGAGGTCGATTACAATGAATAAAAATGACTTGAAACCTATGCACGAACAGCCAAGTACCTGGCCTCCATGCGCCGTTACTACAGCCGCAACATCAAAGAGTGTTTCTTCGTGGTCGGCGACTTGGTTCTACGACGCAAGCAAAACCTCGCCGGCATCCATAAACTCGCTTCCCATTGGGAGGGGCCATTCATGGTCAAGGCAGTCACCAGGCCTACTTCGTACCGGCTATGCACCTTGGACGACCCTCCGATAGAGGTCCCAAATTCGTGGCACATCGACCACCTACGGAAGTTCTACCCGTGAAACCCAGTGCTAAGAGTTACATGTACCCGTCTTGTACATTCTCGATCCATTTCAATTGAATAAAGATTGTTACTGTTTCATCTTGATTTAAGTGCACTCTCGGCTCCTCTCCTCGTGTCGCTATGACCCTTCTATTTATGCCTACCGCCACAAATACTATCATGAAGAAAGTTAAACATGCCCAACATAGACAGGCGATAACCATCACAATGTAACACAGTTACAACGCCGACCCGCGTCACGCCACACAAGTTTTTAGAGCGACCATCGCAAACAAAAGACAGTGTCCATAAGACCATCATTCAAGGTACTATGTGGATGTTCTTCACCATCGCCTTGGACGTCTCCAGCGAATCGTGCCTGAGTTCTTCCGCCGCGTTCACATCGGTGCCCGGCGCCACTCCCTTCTACAGAAGCTCCAGATTAATGGTCGGGCAGTGGGAGCGCACCACAGTGAGCACATGTGAGCCCACGTGCTTGCCCCCTTCCCGGATGAACTCCTGTAGGCGAGACCAAGACGCCTTGCCCGCGGCAACGACAGCACCGAGCTGAGTTGTCGGCGTGATGTCCTCCGCCTCTTCCTCCGCCAGAACGTTCAGCACAGGGGCGATACTGTAGGATCTCTAGAAGAGTAAAGTGGCCTAGAGGGGGTGAACAGGCCTGCAACAAAATTCTTTGAACTGCTGTCGGTCCAGAGGGCGCGGCACTGCCGCGCAGAACCCGTGGCACTACCGCGCTAAGCAGACAGAAGATAGTATGAATTGAAATCTGAGCAGAAACAACTTTACCCAGTGACCTTCCACTCTTTCTACACCTGCAAAGAATACAGATCGAGTGCCAAACATAGCTCAAGAGGTAGAAAGAAGTAGATCGACCTCAAACCCTAGAAAACATCTTAACAACAAGTAAGAATATGAAATCTGGACAGCACACGAGACACGATGTTTATCCCGTGGTTCAGCTCGCCACAAAGGCTGGCCTAAGTCCATGTTGTTGAGGAAGTCCACAGACTTGAGCTCACACTAAGGCTAGCTTACTCCTCGTTCTCAAGTCAAGAGAGTTAACTCTTGAGATGAGGGGTGATTTCTTTAGTATTGGTGTCAGGTTACAAACCTCCCTAGGCAGCCACACAAGTTGGCAGCTCTAGGGCGACGCCTAGCCGACTAGGAGCAAAGCTCCAAGAGTAACAAACCCTAGGGCGCCGGACAAACGTGCACCAAATGCTCTTTTGACAGTGGGAATCAGTAGATCCACTCTCCAATCGAAGTTTACTGCCTTTTCCCTCAAGAATCCATGGTGGAATCCAAGGGGATGAGTTGGGAGCTTGAGGGGAGCTATGGAGAGTGAGAGAGAGAGCTTCTGGTGTGTGTCTAACGGATATATCGTGAGATAGACGAAGAGGTAAGTGAGTTGGGCCGACAGATGAGTATAAATACCCCTGGGTCCCAACGGTCACTTATAGGCGCGGCACTGCCGCGCCCCCCAAAACAGCAAAGTGAGACTGAGTTGATGGCTGGCTGTTTTGGTGGTTGGATGAGGTTGGTGTTAAAGGATTGAGCATTTGGTAACACTTTTGACTAACAACCTTAGGATCCCTCTTGATAGTACGGCTTTTTCTATACTCACATTCAAACCGAAAATGAATTTAAACCTTCTTTGAGTTCGACAAAGCCTCCTTTTGTAGACGGGGACCCCTCCAACCTGTACATCATTCTTTCGTACTTCATTGCCTGCTTGTCATCTCAATAAGTCTCATTAGTTCTCTAATTTGGTGGTCATCAACGCCAAAACGCACAATAGGGCTTGGTTGCACTTACAATCTCCCCCTTTTTGGTGATTGATGACAACCTAATTAGAGCTCACAAAAGATATTAAATCAAACTGAGACTTTTGAGACATGAATGTAGGACCTCCCCCTAAATATGTGAATAGAAATTGAATTGCAAGAATTGATATAAGAAACCAATATTCACATTTTTAGGAAAGTGAAGGGGAGCCTCCCCCTACATTCATGCCTCCTGTGGGTGCTAGAACCAAGTGTCACAAGTATAAGACGTAATGCGTATGACAGGGCATATTCATAACAACAGGACTTGCTGTCAGCAGGGCGCGGCACTGCCGCGCCTGAGAGCGGCACTGTCGCACTGGCCTGATCGGCAAGCAAACAGCAAGCACCACACAGAACACTAAAACTGAAAGCAATAGGCTAAATAAAGCACACACAAGATGCATGTCCATATCCAACATAAAGAGAGTCATAAAGGTAGCATTATTACACAAAATAGTTTTAAAACGACACTCACAACTCATGAACTAAAGAGACTACTCTCAACTCTCAAACCAAACACTAATAGGATAGGACATGACTGCTGCAACTGAATCACCACCAAGTCTCACAAAAGTTGGACCCCTCTAATTTTCTCCCCTTTGTCACCAAGCATCAAAAAGGGAGAAAAGAAGGAGAAGGATCACTCTTCATCGCTGTCAACACGTGCACGACCCTGGCGGTGAGTATGAGAGGTGAAGCGTGGAGGTCTAGCTGAAGTAGATGGAGCTGCTGCAGGATTGGGATCATGAGCTGCCTTGCACCTCCTCTGGAAAACCCTATCAGTGGACTCTTCCTCGTGAATGGCATCATCATCATCATCCTCTGACTGCTGCTCAGATGGCTCCTCATCCTCCTCAGATGCCTCAGTGAAGTGCGGTGAGTCTGGAATAGGTGGAGGAGATGTTACAGGTGAAAGTGGTAGAAGCCCCTGCTGCTCTCTCACAAGCTGTATAGCATCTCTGCTCTGTAGGCTATCCTTGTAGGCTCTCTGGGAAGCATAAGTGCAATGAGACATCATTGACTTCAAATAGGAACCAAGCTTCTTCCACCTGGAGGACTTCTTCCTGTGTCTATAGCTGCTAGAGGGACGTGCTGGACTCTCCTCAGGAGTGTCATGGTGGCTGCCCTCTTCTTCTTCTTCATCATTTTCTTCAATTACAGCTGCACCTGCACCCTTATTGTCAGCGGAAGTCTTCTTTGGAGTGTAGGGTGTGTGAATGCAGTCCTTGGGAAAGTGCTTTCCTGTCACTCTCTCAATCATGAACATCAAGTAGGGAGCATATGGCAGGTTTCTCCTTCCATCATCCATGGCAGTGGCTAACTCAACCCACATGAATCTAGGAACATTGAACTTTCTGCCTCTAGGGAACCGAGCAAGCACATCTCTCACATAGCCATTTAAATTTGATGCTGCCCCATCCTTTGGATTTATAGTATTTCTAATTATGTTGTTCATCACATAATAGATCCCTATCAGCTCATTTCTCTTTCCAACATTCTGACTATCAGGGTTCTTCCACACATGCCTCAGTTCATCAGCATGTGCATCAATAGGGTCTCTCTGTGAGTGTATCCTGTCATAGCCTCTATGCTGCTCTCCAAACCCAAGAATCTGACAGGAAGGTGATAAAATCAACTCTATAGTGCATAGGTCCTGTCATCCAGTGAACAACAACTGCCTCCTGATCCCAAAAGTATGTGGCATGAAACTGAGCCAACACCTCCCTGTTCCAGTCATACCTGAATCCCATGATTTTCTTCATCTCAAATCTTTCACAAATCTTTTCAACTGCATTGAATTCTGGCTTCTTCTGAGCTTTCACCTTGTCCCACTCTATGTATCCCATATTGCTAATTTTTCTCCTCATACACACAGAGCGGTAGAAGTTGGAATGAAAAACATTCCAAAATCTATAGTCAATGCCACTGGCCTGCCTATGCTCATAGGGATTTCTTTCTCTTTCAGCTTCAACCATCTTGTATTTCTTGAAGTAGTCAATCACTTGATGTGGTTCTGTATCTTCAGGTGCATGCATCTCATAGCTATCTGTCTCATTTCTGATATAACCATCATCAAACTCTTCAAGATGCTCAAGAGTACCTTGCTGTCCAGCAGGAGGAATAGAGTACCCCTCTCTAATTCTCATTTCTTCATCTCTGATCTGTTGCTCTCTTTCTTCTCTTGTCAATGGAGCAGCATGAGTGGAAGATGTTCCTGCTCCCTTTCCTCTGCGAGGTGGCTGCTTTGCAAGAGCTAGACCCTTCCTCTTTCCTTGATTTCCTCCTCCTTGATCCATCTATGCAATCAAAAGAGTTGTGTAAGAAATTGTAAGAGGAACAAAGGATTAGGTGAATAACAGTATTAGTTGAGGAAGTAACTTGGTATGTGATGTGGTGAGCAGGTCATGTAGTGCTGCTACAGAGGTGCAGCACTGCCGCGCCTCCCCCTGCGGCACTGCTGCGCCTATAGGTGCTCACCAAATCACACATCATTTTACTTTCTCAACTACTCCTGTGATCCATCTATTCCTATAATTTCTCCTATATTTTAGAGGCACAACAAGTAGTAAAGAATGATAGCTTAACCATGAATCCATCAAGTTATATAGGATGAAAGTTGAGCAAGAGTTATCGGTGTTTGATCTCAATCAATCCATGATTCCAGAGGTGAAGAGAACTGCAATATGCTGCAGTTGCCAAGTACATCTTGCACTTAGGCCACGGCACTGCCGTGGGGCAATCTTCCATTCACCAAAGAAACCACAAAATCGACTCAAACCAGCCATCAATTTCTCCTTCCAACAACCAACCCTAACTCTAGAACCATGAATCCATAGCCAAATTATCACCATTGCGTAGATCGGGGGCTAGGGTTACCTTTCTTCGCAGATTGAAGAGGGAAGAGGAGAAGAGGCTAGCCAAGCCCTAGGGCAGCGCCTCCCCCTGCGCGAGTGGGGAGCTTGCCCTGGCGCAGAACTGCCATGGGGGAGCAGCATCTACAGCGCCGGCGCCCTTGGTGGCACCCTTGCTCGAGGAAGAGAGGAGGAGCGACTCCTCTGGCTCGGGAAAGAAAGAGGAGAGGAAGGAGATGGACTGGGGGCCAAGTAGATAAGAAAGAATAGAGGAACGGGCCCACCAGTCAGTGTTGTAGCCCAGTCTGGCATAGAGCCTAGACCGCGGCACTGCCGCACTAGGCCAGCAGCAGAGATACTATTTAACACCTTTATAAATTTCTCTATATTCGATATGGACACATATCATTCATACTTCATGACCAGTGACAGATCAATAAAGCAAAACTATGGTCATGTCATATGAAGAAGAGATTTTTATAAATGATTTTGAAAGACATAATTGAAGATTTTGAAAACTTTGTCCTAGCATGCTAGTATATCAAACAGAGGCATGCTAGACTTCAAACCACGTTGCTAGAATCAAGGATATTTAATTCACCACGCAGCTCACAGAACCTTGACTCGTCAAGAGGCTTAGTGAAGATATCGGCTAGTTGTTTTTCGGTGCTCACGTAGCGAAGTTCGATATCTCCTTTGGTTTCGTGGTCTCTCAAGAAATGATGTCGGACGTCTGTGTGCTTTGTTCTTGAGTGGTTTACAGGATTGTTTGCAAGCTTTATGGCACTTTCATTGTTGCACAATAGTGGGATTTTGGTGAATTGACATCCGAAATCAAGAAGGGTCTGCTTCATCCAAAGTAGTTGAGCACAACAAGTGCCGGCTGCAACATACTCGGCCTCAGCCGTGGATAGGGCTACACAATTTTGCTTCTTAGAGCTCCAAGACACTAGGGACCGTCCAAGGAATTGACATGTCCCCGAAGTGCTTTTTCTCTCTACTTTGCAATCGGCATAATCAGAATCTGAATAGCCCAAGAGAGTGAACTTGGAGCCCTTGGGATACCACAAGCCAAGGTTAGGTGTGTGAACTAGATATCTCAAGATTCTTTTAACAGCCGTTAAATGGCACTCTTTCGGGTCGCTTTGAAATCTAGCACACATGCACACACTAAGCATAATATCTGGCCTAGATGCACAAAGGTAGAGCAAAGATCCAATCATGGAGTGATATACCTTTATGTCTGCAGATTTCCCTTTTGAATCAAGCTCAAGATATCCATTTGATGGCATGGGAGTATTGATAGGCTTGGCCTTATCCATGTCAAACTTCTTCAGAATATCATGGGTGTACTTGGTTTGGCTTATGAAAGTCCCTTTCTTCAATTTCTTGATTTGAAACCCGAGGAAGAACTTTAGCTCACCCATCATGGACATCTCAAACTTTTGTGTCATAGTCCTACTAAACTCTTCAACATACACATGGTTAGTACTACCAAATATTATGTCATCGACATATATTTGGCACACAAAAATATCATTTCCAACTTTATGAGTGAAAAGAGTACGATCATCTTTGCCTATTTCAAAGCCTTGTTTAAGCAAGAATTCCTTAAGGCATTCATACCATGCTCTTGGAGCTTGTTTCAGCCCGTAGAGCGCCTTTCGGAGTTTGTAAACATGATGTGGGAACTTGGGATCTTCAAAACTAGGTGGCTGCTTGACATACACTTCTTCTTGTATTGGACCATTGAGGAAGGCACTCTTCACATCCATTTGATGTAGCTTGAAGTCATGATGGGCAGCAAAGGCTAAAAGCATTCGGATTGCTTCAAGCCTTGCCACCGGTGCAAAGGTCTCCTCAAAGTCCAAGCCTTCTACTTGAGTGAAGCCTTGAGCCACCAATCTTGCCTTGTTCCTTGTCACCACTCCATTTTCATCTTGCTTATTGCGGAAAACCCATTTGGTACCAATGATGTTTGTGTTGGGTCTTTCCACCAAAGTCCATACTTGGTTTCTTTCGAAGTTGTTGAGCTCTTCTTGCATGGCCATGACCCAATCCGGATCTCCAAGTGCTTCTTTTACCTTGAGAGGCTCCAAAGAGGAAACAAACGAGTAAAATTGGAAAAAATTGACCAAGTGAGAACAAGTTGTTACCCCTCTTTTGATACTCCCAAGGATGTTATCAACTGGATGGTCACGTTGGACAGTTTGTCTTAGCCTTGGATGCTCAACACTTTCATCTTCATTGTCTTCAGAACCTTCAGCATCTTCTTGCTCAAGTATAGGCTCCAGATTGAGCCCTTGAACTGGTGAAGTAGGAGTTGGAGAGGCTGCTACTGAGGTGGAGGGTGCAGCACTGCCGCACCTAGGCGTGGCACTGCCGCACTGCTGTTCTCCAGCAGGTGAGTGCTGTACCTTCTTACAGAGTTTGTCAGCGGAAATTGGTGCAACAGCAGCTTGGGGACCCTCATCATCTGACCCTTGTTCTTCTTGTGGTCTTACATCACCAATGGCCATTTGCTTGATTGCCTTACAAGGTGGGTCCTCCTTTCCTACAACACTTGAATCAATTTGCTCTACTTGAGAGCCATTAGATTCATCAAATGTCACATCTACCGTGACCTCAGTTCTACCCAAGGTTTTGTTGAAGACACGGTAGGCATGCTCATTTGATCCATAGCCAATAAGAATTCCTTCATCTACCTTAGATGCAAACTTAGGGGTTTTGGGTCTTTTGCTTAGTATGAAACACTGTTGGTGGTCCTTATTGCATATCTAACCCCGCCAACTTAGGTTCATAGTTCACCAAAAACCACCTAGATAGGAGATTTATACTAACGAAATTCCATAGTTTTGGTGAACACTTGTTTTACAGGAGCATTCATGGAATACATATACTTTGGGCCAAAAACTAGAGAAAACAGAATAAATATTTAAATTATAAAATGGGCCCAAAGGCAAGACAAGAAGAAAAGAAGAGAAAGGCCATACCGACGTACCAACGTGACAAAACACCACATGGGCCAACTCTAGGCCCAGAATCAAGCCCACCAGCCAAGGTCGGTGGCCGGAGGTGGTCCACCTGGTGTGAGCGCGCCAGGGGCGCGGGCGCACCAAGGCACCTGCCGCCCGGCCCCACCTTCCTGGAGGCGGTACATTCAATGCCCCAGAGGGCGGTGCGGGGGTGTTTTGGTCATTTGGGCATGCGGAAACTGACCATCTCCACATATAAAAGCCCTTCTCCCTTTCATTTCACACATTCACTTTTCATTCTTCATTCTCATTCCTCCCTCTCCACTTCCACAAGCCTACACTAGAGGAAGAGTAGAGCCATTATACCTAGCTTCTAGCTAGAATAGAAGTAGGAGAGTGAGAGAGGTCAAGAGCGGAGTAACTCTTTTCGAGTACTCCCGGAGGCTAGTCTTCCACGGGGTGGAGCGTCGGATTTGTCGGCTTCCTCCTCACTTGTACCTCGGTGACTTCTTGTGCTTGAAGTAAGAGGTTCGTGTTTATCTATTCGTACGTTCCTTCTTGCAAAGTTATCTTTATCGTCGTTTGCTTGCGGGTTCGTCGACCGTCCTTGTGGTGGTAGTTCTAGTAGAGGACTCCTGATAAAGATGGATGTTCCTGGCCAACGCTAGAACTGTAACGTTGGCGTAGACGTGGTGTCTAAGCTGATTAGTTACCTTCATTTGCCACGTACTCCATGGTTGAGGTGGTAGGCGACAGGTGGTGACAGCCATGTCCGTCCTTTGTAATCCCCCACATCCGGGTATGGCGTAGAGCTACAAGCCGGCATCACTTGGCAGACCAGGTGCAATCCAGTGCCCGAAGCAAGTAATCAGCGGTAGAGTTATCTTTCTCTATGGATTCATCCTATAGAAAACCTCACTTTCCTAGTTACCTACTCTCTCCTCTGGGCAACCTAGCTAAGACCTAAACCTGACCATACCGTTCTTCATGAAGTTTATGATACCCTGTTCATCACCGGGTGAAGTGCTACAACGGTCTTTTTGTGCGCTTGCAGAATTTATCGCTTTCGCTAAGAAATACCAACAAGCATTTCTAGCGCCGTTGCTGGGGAATGGTTGTCAAGTTTATATCTCAACCTAGTTGCCCGTGTACCTTGTTCTACCTTTGCTTCTATTTTATATTTATTTTCATCTTACAAAATGGAGCTACCAACCATTGCTAAACTATCAGCTCCTAAGGGCGAGCTCGTTAAAACGCCACAATCATCGAAGCCAATCATAGCTTCTAGTTACGAGCTCCGTCCTGGCCTCATAGCCATGGTTCAGGACCAAGTCTTTTTAGGCTTGGATTATGAAAATCCATATCATCACCTAAGGGAGTTTGAGCAACTCTGTGAATGCCTAAACATTTATGGCATGTCACAAGAAACACTGCGTTGGAAGTTGTTTCCCTTCTCACTCGTTGAGAGGGCGAGACAATGGTATGACCAAACTGTAGGGTTGGTAAATGGAGATTGGGAAAGACTTCGTGATAGTTTTTGCGTTGCATTCTTCCCTATATCTCGAATCGCTTCCCTATGATCTGAGATTCTCAACTTCCGACAACTAGAAAATGAAACTACAGGAGCAGCCTGGGACCGATTTCTGACCCTGACCAGGTCAGGTCCTGACCTGTCCATTCCAAGCCATGTGTTATTACAACACTTTTGGCTAGGGTTAGGCAGAGAATCTGCCCTGTTGCTCGATGCATCTGCCGGTGGATCTTTTATACATAAGACCACAGCGGAAGGAGAAGCTCTCCTAAATCGTATTCTAAAGAACACTCCCCCGCTAAAACCCATCCGGTTTGAGCCCGAGCGCTTAAAGAGGAAGTCTCTTTGGCAATTGCCGAACCCGTGATAGAGACTACCTCTCCCGAACTGTAGGCCATGGAGGAAGTCTCCAGTCAAATGGAACTTCCTGTATTCGAGGATGAGCTTTTTGAAGATTTTGGAAATGCCTCGAGATACGAATGTCATTGGAGACCACCAATCTCTGTCACTCCTAGCGGTCCTCTTGATGAATTATTTCTCAGAGAATCCGTTAAGGAGTTGATCGCTATCATGAGCTCGTAAATGGGTAGCGAAGGAGAGCTCTCACCTGAAGAAATTCAGATTCATGCTCCTTCCTCAACCCTTCAATGCAAAATCTAGGGAGATTGGGTGGATGTTCCGTATAATCCCACCGTTGGAACAAACATCATGTCAAAATCCTACGCATTCATGTGTTTAGGAGAAAAACCACGTACTCCAACAAGAAAATCCCTTAGAGTAGCACCTCGGTCCGCTCTACCGCACTTGGGATTCTACACAACATAACTCTCCATCATCAAGAAGTCGAAATGGCCCTGACTTTCACGTCTTTGACATCTAGGATTTCGATATTCTAATCGGTCATCCCCTAGAAAAACTTGTTACAAGTCCATCAAAAACAGGGGAATTGGGATTCAAACTAGGGAGAGAGCGATTCTCTATTCAAGTCACGTGAGCTAAAAACTCAGTGGCTGAACTCCCCCTAGTAAACCCCTAAAGGTTATGTCGGTAATTCCTTTTGAAACCCCAAAGATGTCTTTAGAGAGTGATGCTCCTCACTTTGTAGAAGAGGAAGACGAACTGGGAGAAACCATAGAATTACCCAAAGAGGAGAAACCAACACGACCTCCAATCGAGCTTAAACCCTTGCCTGCGGGACTACGCTATGCCTTCTTAAATGGCGATTCGCAAACTCCTGTCATCATAAGCGACAAGCTTAGCGACAAGGAAACGGCCGAACTCATCGCTGTGCTAGAAAAGCATAGAACGGTCTTCGGGTATTCCTTGGATGATCTCAAGGGTATAAGCCCAACCTTATGCACACATCGCATTCCCATTGACCCCTCGAGTGCACCAACTCGAGAACCTCAGCGAAGGCTGAATAATGCGATGCGTGAAGTCGTGAAAAAGGAGGTTTTGAAACTTTTTCGCGCAGGGATTATCTATCCCGTACCACATAGCGACTGGGTTAGTCCCGTCCAAGTGGTTCCCAAGAAAGGAGGTATGACGGTAGTCAAGAACGATAAAAATGAGCTTATCCCGCAAAGAACCGTCACGGGGTGGAGAATGTGTATTGATTACCGGAAACTTAACACGGCAACAAAGAAAGATCACTTTTCACTCCCTTTCATTGATGAAATGTTGGAGCAGTTAGCGAAGCATTCTTTCTTTTGTTTCCTAGATGGATATTTGGGTTATCATCAAATACCCATCCACCCCGATGATCAAAGCAAGATGACATTTACTTGTCCATATGGAACATATGCCTATAGGAGGATGTCGTTTGGGTTGTGTAACGTACCCGCATCTTTCCAACGGTGTATGATGTCTATCTTTTTAGACATGATTGAGGAAATCATAGAAGTTTTCATGGACGACTTTTCAGTCTATGGAAAAACTTTCAGTCATTGTCTTGAAAATTTAGATAGAGTCTTGCAAAGGTGCCAGGAGAAAGATTTGGTACTTAATTGGGAAAAGTGCCATTTCATGGTCCGCGAGGGCATTGTCCTAGGCCACCTAGTGTCGAAACGAGGGATAGAGGTAGATAAGGCTAAGATAGAAGTTATCGAGCAACTACCTCCCCCCGTGAACATAAAGGGAATCCACAGCTTTCTAGGCCATGCAGGGTTCTATAGGAGATTTATCAAAGACTTTTCTCAAATCTCTAGACCCCTCACAAGCCTACTAGCTAAGGACGTACCTTTCGAATTCACAGATGAGTGCTTGCACGCATTCAATACCCTTAAGAATGCACTCATTTCAGCTCCGATCATCCAACCTCCTGATTGGACCCTACCATTCGAGATCATGTGTGGCGCGGTCCTTGGCCAAACCAAAGATAAGAAGCATCATGCAATTGCTTATGCTAGCAAAATGCTACCACAGAGAAGGAGCTCCTGGCTGTCGTTTATGCTATCGATAAGTTCAGGTCTTACTTAGTGGGAGCAAAAGTCATAGTCTACACGGACCATGCAGCTCTGAAATATTTGCTCACTAAGAAAGACGCAAAACCTCGTTTGATTCGCTGGATTCTTCTACTCTAGGAGTTTGATCTTGAAATAAAAGAGGGAGTAGAAAATACCATTGCCGATCATTTGTCGTGTATGCAGGTTACTAGCATGCAGGAACTACCTATAAATGACTTCCTAAGCGACGACATGCTACTAAAGGTGACAAACAACAACCCTTGGTACGCGAACATCGTCAACTATATGGTTACCGGATATGTACCACCAGGGGAGAATAGGAGAAAGCTGCAAGTTGAAAGCCGACATCACCTTTGGGATGACCCATACCAGTATCGGGTATGTTCGGATGGTCTCGTGAGGAGATGCGTACCAGCAATGTAAGGCCTACAAATCATTGAGAAATGTCACTCGCACCGTACGGAGGCCATTATGGAGCATTCCGCACAGAAGCAAAAATCTGGCAATGTGGATTCTTCTGGCCAACGATGTACGAGGACACCAAAGAATTCATTCGGAGGTGTCGCAAGTGTCAATTTCAAGGAGGCATCACAGCTTGCAACGCGATGCCGCTACACTACAACCTTCAAATTGAGATATTTGATGTGTGGGGCGTTGATTACATGGGACCATTCCAGAAGTCCCAAGATTGTGAGTACATCCTAGTGGCTGTTGACTACGTATCCAAGTGGGTAGAAGCCATGCCCTGCAGAGCAGCTGACGCCAAGCACGCTAGGAAGATGTTTCATGAAGTAATCTTCCCTCGCTTTGGAACACCACGCATGGTGATAAGCGGTGGAGGATCCCACTTCATTGATAAAACATTCAGAGCATTCTTGAAAGAGCTTGGAGCCGAGCACAACATAGCTACCCCCTATCATCCTCAAACTAGTGGTTAAGCAGAGACCTCCAACAAACAGATCAAGAACATCCTACAGAAAATGGTCAACGATATGGGGAAAGGCTGGAAAAGTAAGCTTCCTGATGCACTCTGGGCATACAGGACCGCTTACAAAACCCCTATCGGCATGTCACCATTCCAACTCGTGTACGGGAAAAGTTGCCACTTACCCGTAGAGCTCGAACATCGAGCTTATTTGGGCTATCAAGAGCTAGAATATGGATCTTAAATTAGCCAGCAGAAATCAACAGCAACACATTTCTGAACTAGAAGAATGGCGGGAGAAGGCTTGTCATAGTGCCAAGCTCTACAAAGAAAGAACCAAGAGATGGCATGATCACCGAATCAAGCTCAAAACCTTCAAACAAGGCGAAAAGGTCTTGCTCTTCAACTCAAAGGTGAAATTATTCGGTGAAGGGAAGTTGCGAAGCAAATGGAAAGGACCGTACACCGTCGTCGACACATCGACTCATGGGGCGATCACAATTCAAGATGATGACGGTAATATCTTCAAAGTTAACGGTCAGCATCTCAAAGTTTCCTTGAGTCTTCCCGCACTTTAAATTTCAGCAAAGAGCTAGATCAAATAGATTTAATTATGCCTAGATTTTGAGTGCTCTCACTTTTTGATTAGGCTAGTTATTCTATTCTTTCTTATCAAAAAAATATTTTAAAAAAAATATTTTCTTTATCTTAGAAATATTCCAAAGCATTTATTTTGGGTTTCCCATCTTTTTACAAGTGCTGGATATTTCAAATAAATATTTTACAAAATATTCCTTGAAAATCCCCTTTTATCCATTCAAAAATTGGAGTACACCGTGAGCCTCAAACACCCAATGGATCAAAACATCGCATTTTGAAAACAAATAGACCGTTGGGGGCTGCCAGGACGAAACCTGGGATCGAGCCGTGCCGCGACTGGCGCGCTCGCGTCACTGGCGCGCTCGCACCAGGGAGCGAGCCGTTGCTCCCCAAATTTCGTCCCCTGATCCTCAGCCCTTCTCTGATGCTCACCATATGGAGTATGATCCTGCTGCATTCGTGAGAGACAGAGATGTCACCTCCACCTATAAATTCAGCCATCTCCTCCTCTCCTCTCTTCACAAAAGCTCAAGCCATTCATCTCTTTCTCTCTTGCTCATACCCATACACCAGCAAGTTCATCCTCCTTCAAAGCTCCAAGTATGGCCAGCCATGCCCTTGCTCTCTATGAGGCCTCCCGCACACCATACAACCTTGATGGGGCGCCATCGTTCTCGCAAGAAGATTTGGAGCAAGAAAAGGCCATGTTCATGGCGCCACTAGCCACAAGGCTACCATGGAGCGAAGGGTCCAGCAAGGGCGATAGCATCAAGTCGTCGGCAAGATCAAGGCCGCCGATGACCGGCGTTAAGATCAAGCCGGTGCCGCCAAGGAGGCCAACCACTGGCGCGCTTCGCCTCAAGGCGAACATCGGCGGCGCGGGGAAACGTCCCATGACGTCTTCCACGGATACCACTTCTTATCATACGCCGTCAAGCAGCCATTCCCTCATTCTTGTAGGGAAGGACAAGCCAAGTGGTGGGCGTGGGAAGGGCGTAATGCCCAATCCCGCTAAAACTCCTAGGACCAAACCCATAGGAACTTCTTCTAACACCCCCAAGCGCAATGCTAAGAAGGCTCCTATTGTGGTTGATAGTAAGGGTGATGAAACCTCGCCTAGGTTTCCCACTCTAACTTTTCTTAGTAGAAGGGTGGAAGAGCTCTACAAAATCATAGACAAATTAGAAGCAGAACTTGCGGATAAGGAGCTTGCCCATAGGGACTTAGTAGAGAAAGTTAGGAAGTTTCGCCTTGCTTTCTCCACTAAGTTAGAGAGGGTGGCACGCGCAGCGAACGCCGCCCATGCTCTTAGAGCTCCACACTAGAGCCTTTCGCTCCACCCAAATAATTAGGCGCGCGCACTTAGTTTTAAATTTCAGCATTGTTGCATTTTCCTTCTCAATTTGCTTTGTAATTGTGCGCCTATTTGTAATTTTCAGTTTTATAATTGAATAAATATATATATTTTCTATCTTGTATACACTTGTTTTTGTCCTATGTGTTGCACAAAAATTCAAGAGACAGTACAAAACACAAGTGTGGGGAGGCTACCCCAAACCTCTCAAAAAGATGCACAAAAATTCGCACCTTAAAAATCATCGGTTTGTGCATCTTCTCACTCTCTACATTTCTTTCTAGAAATAACTTGGTTTTATAACTAAAAATTGGCTGCTCTACCTCTCGTGTTCGCTGATCGATTGCGACTTGCATACTTTTTATTCCTCGCCAAAAATTCTATCCTTCTGTGAGCAACTAATTTGTTTTAGGGACCCCTTGAATATATAAGTTATTGTGGGATGAGAGATAGTAGGATGATATGATACTTATTTATCTCTTACAAGACTTGGGTTTTTCTTTGCAAAAATATCAAAACTTATAGCATGATCCTCAAGGGATGATTAAATTCCTACCGAGCCAAATATTAGTGTTGCATTTATAAACCTTGCCACATAGCTGCTTATCCTTGCACCAAAGTTGTGTCCCACTTTATCGGATCGTTGCGAGAGAAGTGTCATATCCCCAAGATCGAATATCACACACACCCACCAAATAAAATGCCGACTTTTACCCTGAAAGTCGCGCACAACATCCTCTCATCCATCCACCATAAAAACGCTGACTCTTACACCATAAAGTTACGCCATCCGGAAGATTGCAATTGTGCTCCAAGAGCTGTCCGGAGTAAAACGGGCATATCTCCCTCATACGAACTCCGATTTAGGTGATCCACGCGGCGAATCGAAGCTAACGAAGAGATCCATCAGCCCACAAAATATGAGCCCATTTGGGCCCAGCCAAGGGTCGGCCGACTCCCACCCTTGGTCGGCCGACCCGTCATCTCGACCAATCGAACGAGTCTCGCGGATCCCTGTTCCACCGCCTTTGAGGATGAATAATAATCATCCGTTTAGGTCGGTTTGATCCGAGGGCCGTGGTGCATCCTAGAGGGCTATATAAGCGGGGCCCCGGCCCCGGAGGAGGCATCCCTTAAACCCTAATTCATTATCTCCCGCGGGATCGAGTTGTAGAGGCGTCCCTTGAATGGATGACTTCTCTTCTCTAGAGAATTAGAGCTAGACATTCCAATGTAGTAGATTAGATCTAGATGAGAGTTAGGAGAGCGGAGCTGCGCTCCGGTTCCGAGAAGTCTTCGAGATTTGGTATGCCTTTGTATCTATTCTTTACAAGACTTATGCTTTAATATATTTATTCTTCTCTATCTACTTTATGCCTTTCATATGTTTGCTTAGTATAGTTGTTGCATCTTAGCATGGGATCTTTGCTCGTATTGAGTGCTCTAGTTATTGCGCATAGCTAGAGTAGTAATCGATAGTATAGGCATGGTGTCTAGACTATAGGTTACCTGAGGTTGCGCCCAATCCCACGGATAGTTGTGGTAGCCCCCGGAGGTGACAGGCTCGTCGGGCCTCCGTATTCCACCACGTTCGGGTTGGTGTTTCGTAGAGCTTTTTGGCAGCCTTCCCCGACTACTCTTTACCCGTCTTCTTCGAGAGTCGGAAAGGTACCGTTGCTCCAAAGTGCTATTGTGTGATCGCTATATCTAACCATTCCCCGTTATCATAGAACCCAGAGTATTAGAGAAGTATTTAGAACCTTGATCTCTCCCGTTGTTCTCTCACTCTAGCTAGCTACTTATATATATATAGAATTCTCATGTGTGCTTTTGTTCTTATATTCTATCATATATGTCACACCCCAAAAATCTCATTTTGGGATGTGAATCGATAACACTAAATAAAACAAAGGATTTATTAATTTTCCTAAAATAAACCAAGATTTTATTCTTTTGTTGTCATTATAAAATGAGGAAAATGTGGTTTGATAAAAACTTTTATAAAGTTAATAAAGGAGTGGTCGAGTTTGTGCTTTGCTCTGTTGAGTGGTGTTTGAGTGGGAAAATGTTTTGCTAAAATCCTAACTAGGCACGACCTCGAGCTTCCTTGTTGCTAGCCTCTTGCTCGCTCTAGTGAGCGTTAACCCTGCATGGCTTGCCTCCGGCTAGCCATAGCCTCATCTGACTAACCCTAGCCCCTTCTGGCCAATCGTAGCTAGCCTAGGCTTGCCCTAGCTGGCTTTGGCTTGGCCCTGGCCAGCTGTAGCCCTCTTTGGCACAACCTAGCTTGTTCGGGTCACTTCTAGCCTCATCTGGCCTGACCCTGGCTTCTCTGGCTAGCCATGGCTTTCTTTAGGCCAGCACTAGATAGTTATAGCTAGCCCTGACCACCTTTGGCTAGACTTAGGCAGCTCCATCCAGTC
The DNA here is from genome assembly GCA_018135685.1 of Themeda triandra. Lineage (NCBI taxonomy): Eukaryota > Viridiplantae > Streptophyta > Magnoliopsida > Poales > Poaceae > Themeda > Themeda triandra. The sequence goes on along the minus strand of JAENPR010001439.1, from coordinate 47,458 downwards.
CACGGTTGTCCTGGCTCAGCCCCTAGCCTCTCTTGATAATATCTAGCCTTCCTTGGCCAGCTCTGGCCAGCACCAGACGGCCACAACCTTTTTGGCCAGCCGTGGCCAAGTCCGGCTAGCCAGCAGTGGCCGTAGTTGGCCTACGCCGTGGCCTAGCAAGCAACAACCAGCCCATGTGGCCAGCCCAAATAATCATGGGCCATGCCAACTAGTCAACCTATTCTCGGAGCCCGTTTTCGCCCCTCCTTCCTTTTTATTTTAGAGCTGCTCCAATTTTTGGATGCTCTAAAATATCATTATCATGAGCTCCAAATATTTTATTTGGGTTCATCATGTCAAAAACTATCCTTGGGAATTTTCCCATAATTTTTGAAGTCTTGGAAACATTTTTCAGGGCCTTAAAATGATTTCTGTTTTTCCTGGAATTATTTTAGAGCTAAAAATGATTTTCTTTATAATTCCCAAAATTATTAAAAATAAAATATTTTCTCTGGGCTCCGAACCCTAGGCATATATATATATGCCGGTGTTCGTCTCGTCTCGCGGGTTCCAGATCTAAAAAGCCTTTCGCGAGCCGCCACTCGTAGCTCCCGGAATCCCTCGCCGTAGTTCGCGGCAGCTAGGTTTCCGGCGAACGTTCGGCGAGCTTTTCCGGCCGTCGCCGGCGACCTCCGCGAAGACCGTCACCGCAGAGAGGTTCGTCTCGATCTCCTCTACACCGGCATGTCCTTGGTTTTGCGAATCCGTGTTCTTTTAAGGTCATCCCTAACTCATCTTGTTTTCCGACGAGGTTCATCCATGGCCGGCCATCTTCTTCGCGTTCTCCGGCCGCCAGCGTCCTCCGGTCTTCGTCGTGCCCGATCCCGACATCACTGCGGTCCCGCGACGCCCGCCCCGTGCCTTCAGCGCCCTTCGCGCGGTCCTGCGCACGCATGGGGGCAGCAGGCCGCCGCCGGGCATGCTGGCGCGCGCAGGGTGCTCTCCTGCCGCCGCCCTGGGGCTGCCGAGCGGGCCTAGCCGGTGCTGCGCCGCCACCGGCAGGCCAGCAGGCTCCCTGGCCTGGCCCCTCCCTTTCCCGGCGTGAGCACAGGGCATCAGCCCCATGGCTGCCTTGCACCATCGGGAGGAACAGGAAGACCAAGGTAGAAGATGATCTTATTTGCAGTTTTGCCATCGCGCAGGTTATTTACAGAAATGCCATCATCTTTATTCCTCCATCGTTTCATCATTTTAACTCCGATTCGAGCGATTCCAGTTGCGTTAGATTTGTGTCATCGTGCCCTACGCAATAGCAGTAGACGCCATCATGTTTCTCAGTTGAGAATTTATTTATTTAAAATATTAATTTGATTAATAATTATTTAATAGTTTTATAAATAAAAGTAACCTAGGGTTATCTTTCCGTCCTCGCTTTTTCGATCGTGCCACCGTAAGTTAGAGCTAGCAATGACCTTTATCTTCTCACATTTTTATAAAACTAGTTATGCTATTTTGATTAATGTTTATTCAATGTTCTTTTCAAAATGCGGCTTGCGTAGATTAGTCGTCTCTTTTAGTGATAGCTCCGCTTTTGGTCGTTCTAGCGCTCTCGCGATCGTAGCATCGAGCTCTATCGATTAGCAACTCTTTCTTTAATGTTTCTTTTGTGTAATGTCTGTTCTTAGTGTTGTCTGTTTGTGTTGCTTGTTTGTTGCGAGTAGACGACGAGCCATCGACAAGTGGTGAAGACCAGGAGTTGAGGACCAACAAGTGCAGCTGAGGTTGGAGACCAGAAGATAGAAGCTAAAGATTGTAGAGCAGCCGATCTTTGGATTTAAGGCAAGTGCAGGACCCCCTTGATCATATTGAACCCATGAAATAATATCTTATTGCATGCATGTGTGTAAATCTGTGTAAACCTAAGAACATACTAGCCACCTATATCCATATATCACCCATGGGGGTTAGTAGCTAGGTGTAGGTCTGCTAGTGCTCTACTCACCTTGTCACTAAAGTTAATTACTTTTAAAACTTGCTTCTGTAATAAACGTTGTGCTCAAGGTGGTGATGGCTGCGGCCATGGAGAAGTGGCAAGGATGCGGTGAGCATCGTTGGTTGGTGAAGCAAGGGAGATGCGGATGCTAGAGTTTTGCCTGTAGCGACAGGGGCATCCGTGTCGTCTCTCCCTAAGGACCGGTTCGTGGAGCGGCCACCGGGACTTCCGTACATCTCCAGCTAATGGGCTCTTGCTTGGCCAATTAGCAGATCATCATAGGCAGTTGGGCGGCTTATCGACGGGTGCCATAGCGATGGTGATAAGGGTGATCTCAAGTTCTAGTATGGGTGTTCTCGCTGATCCGTAGACCCGGGCGTAGGCTACGAGTACGTCACCCATATGCTTGCGACATTCCCGTCGAGTTGCCACCGCCCTTGACCCCGTGAATGTTCGTTGTGACACCCGCCGGCTGTCTTGGAAACGGGCTAAGAGGCCGATCCCCTCGGCGAAAGGGGACTCACAACCGGAGGTAAAGTGTACACCTCTCGCGCAGTTTGATCAATCGATATATCGTCCGTGCTCACGGTTACGAGCGCCCGATCCTCGCATGATTAGCAAAAGGACTTCTTGGTTCGTGGAGATGGTTTTTGGGAGGTTGCTACTCAGCTTTACCAGGATAGCGATCCTGTTATCCGAGATGGCTATCTCATATATAATTGTGTTATTAAAGCTTTTCTTTTTGTTTGATCTTAATGAACCTTAATTCTACTTGAACCTTAATTAAGGGTTGGGTTTCTCAACCAAGTTGTTAGTGAATAGATTGCTAATTAAAATATGCTTGTTACATTAAAAGCTACCGCAGCTTTACCCTTCAAACTTTATCTTTTGTTAAGCCTTGCATATTTTTGCATTTTCCGCCTGTACTTGTTGAGTTCGACATGGACTCACCTTGCTATAGTTTGCTAGCAAGGTGCTGCTTAAAAGAACAAAGACATTGAGATGTCAGAGGTGTTTGGCGTACGGAACCCCCAGTCGACCGTCCCTGTGAAGATGGAGCCTAAAGAAGAGTTCCGCAACCGTTCCGCATTAGCTGATGATTGTAAGTGTTATTATGTATGTTTCCGCTATTTTTAGTACATTGACACTGATATTTCCATTCTATGTTATATGTGTGGACTTCCTGGGCACACATATGACGGCCTCTGGTCTTCTTTTGAAAACCAGGGTGTTATAATATATCATTTACCCCGCTTTAGTCTAGTTGGTTTACTAAGTTAGTAGATACATGATGGTGAGTTATCCGATTCTTTAACCCTTGCTTCCCGTGGTAAAATATAAATAACGATACCTGGTTTACTCCCGGTAAAATGCTACAATGGTATGTTCTCGTAACACTAAGGAATCCTTTATATTTTAGTTGCACTTAATTTATACCAACAAGCATTTTTGGCGCCGTTGCTCGGGACGCAATCGGTGTTAAGTTTTTGATAGGGATCTTGATGTCTCGCTAATTTAGTGTATCACTAGCTTTAGTAGGATTACCCCTTGTTCTCATTGAGTTGTGGAATAGACAGACAAAAGATGTCGCTTCGACCTTCCGACAAGTTTCCACAAGACAATGAAGAGCCTGTGGTCCCCCAACATTCAACATTCATCAACATTGGAACCCCGCCACCTCACGATGCATGTAGAAAAGGTCATCGTCACAAGAATTTCAAATCACTTCACAAGTGACGAACATAGAAGCCGAACCGCTCATAAATTTCATCATGTGAGTCATGGTAAGTATGATCAAGAAAGGTGAGATAGTCTTGCTCATGGACTTTAAAATTATGAGTAGTTATCTTTTAAATTCTTGCATCTCATTGCATGTTTACTTTTAACAATTCATGCATTCACTCCGTTTAGCTTATTTATGTTTGCTCATCCATTGCATGTTTAGCTTCTTGCATGCATTCACATCGCCTGCATCTAAAAATAAAAAAAAATATTTATATATATGTTTTCCTCACCATGATCATGCTCTGTCATCTCCATTTGAGTAAATCTCTCTAGTGCTTTCATGCTACCTTTTTCTACTAGAGTATGTTTCGGTTTGGTTGTGCTTATCGATGGTACTTCCAAAGGCTTTTTAAATTAAGCGTGGTGCTTAGGTTAAATTGTCTTCCTTAACACAATTAAGACATGGAGTCTAGTTTGGTTATTGAGCTAAAAATGTGCTTTAGTAGATACTGGTTATTTTGTTGGACTAACCCCGCAAAGAAAATCTCAAATCCAATTGGGTGAGTCAAGAGATAAACTCACGTCGAAGATGAAGAAAGGCATATGATGAACTCCAACAACTTCGCACAAAAAAGACACACTCATTCATCGTCCAAGGAAGAATTGTATGTGTCCACTAACATTTTGTAGGAAAGAACTTATGATGTGCCTGTTCGTGGATTGGCATCACCTTCGAAATTGCCACTTCGATGATGGAACAAAGAAGAAGACAAGAGTGCCACAAGAAGGATCATCATTTGAACTCACTCAAAGAAGTGGATGAACAAGGTGACAAGCTATGAGCAACATTGAAGACAACATAGCATTGGGCCCAAAACTCGAGCTAGGATGCCAATGAGGAGTATGGTGTAACTCAAATCATTTTGGCCAATCAAAGACCTCGCCCTCGCTGCTCTTGAAGACACCATCTTGCACGTCGGCGGAAGGACAAGGATGGCATGATAAGCATACATCCTTGTGTCAACCAATCATCATCAAGGGTTGACTACCGACCAAACCCAAGAAGACCGGAACAACCACATTTGCAAGATGATGTCTCTAAACCGTTGGAGATGAAGACCCTTCCTTGATCCTCAAGACGGATGGCGTATCATTAACCGCAATTCTTCGCCATGCCGCTAGAAGACAAAGACCATCAAGGAAGAACTCGAGTCTACGTCTCCAATGAACATCAATGCGTCAACCAAGACTCAATGAAAATCAAGAATGGTTGATGAAAGAAGACCATGCAACTGTCTATCTCCTCATCCTGGATTGGATAGTCCAAACAAAAGCGAAATTCAAAGGAGATATCTCTACTTAACGTACCTATAATCAAGTTCCTCTCGGATACATGAAGGCTTACAAACAGAGGACAAACAAGTAATCCGAGGACATAGGAGTACAACACACTCTGAGGGATGACTCAACACTCGTATTTGGTTTCACGTGGCGAGCGACAACAAGTTCAAGCTTGGGGAAGGAAGGCCGATGACTCTTCAAACAATGATCCAGCAATACTCTTCCTCTTTTCAAGCCCCCGTCGCTCTGGCACGTTGAGAAGAAACAATGAGTGGAGCACAAGGTCTAGGAAAAAAAAGAGGAGGAAGAAAAAAAAGAAGGAGTGAAATTTTAGAAGACAAAATGCTCAAGGAGAGAGGTCAATCAAGCAAGGCAAACTCCAAGAAGAAGTAAAGGACCACTAGAAGCATCTACTCTTCATCACAAGGTACTCCAGTGATAAAGACTGCTGGGCAAGAAAGAACATGGGTGACTTCTTTCCTAGAGTTACCATCTCAATAGGTGCAGTTCTCAAGGTCTCTACCTTTGGGATCAAATGATGCACTGAAGGAGTGAACATGACAAGAAGTCCTGTCCGGAGGACTTAAATCACTGAACCCTCGCCAAGGAGGTAACTTGGTATTTATCGCATTTCCTTTCACAAAGATTGCATTTTCCTTTAAGCATATTTATTTTTTCCTACATGCATCTTAATTGCATCTTCGCTTTACTATCTCTCGCTCTAGAAAAAGAAAATAAAGATTTCTGCATTTTGCATCTAAAAAAAAAAACTACTAATCCCCATGTGAATAATCATTCATTGTGGTGGCATAAAAATAATTTTTCAGCATATCTATTTTCTCTCGTTTTGCATCCTTTATTATAAAAAGATAAAAATATCTCTTGTGATCCCGTTAGAAGACATTTGAGTTAAGGCGCTTCTAGACAACCAAGGCTTAGAGGTTTTCATCACTAATGCTTAATCGGTTCCACAAGCTTTGTTGTCTATTTGAGCTTCACGTAACATAAAGGATCAAGAAAAGCTAACGTGCATTTAAGGATGTCCAAACTCTCCGTTGAAGTGCTGCCCTCGGTTGAACGCTGTCTCCAACAAAGCAACTATCCACGAAACTCCGGGAAGACTAGAACTCCTTCACCGCCCGGGCCAAGAATATCCGCAGACTATGTCAACATCCAGCCTTGGGGGAGAGCATCCCCCGTGTATCAAGCTAAGTGTTCCAACTTGTCTATTTATTTATAGAGCTTGCTAAACAACTAAAAAAAAGATGCATAACCATAGAAACCCAGAAAGATTTCCTTATTTATTTCTACTTTTGGAGAGTTCTTGTAGTCTGTCTTTAAAGTGATCCCTAGAATAAACTCTACATGGAGATGATGAATAGTTGCTTTGCCATAATTCCTTTCAAGTACCTAGTTTTCAACCTTGCACTCTCCCGAGTTTTGGATACAACTTGTTTAGATTTGAGATTTGCTCAATCAAACTTGTGGGTAGCAAACACTTGATCTAAGTCTAGGTGGTTGATGGGTATGATATGGGAAGGTTTTGAGCTGCATTCATCTTGTTCCTAGAGATACTAGAGTTCTGGAGAATTTATCTTTGAAAATATTAAATTCCTGCATGATGAGTTCCTTTATGATGAGAGTTCAAATTCCTACCACAGCCATATATTCATGCTTACTAGATTAGGAAACCCCATCTGTTTATATAGATCATTTTGTAGGCTTGAGTGTAGTCTTTAGGCATTGAGTGTGGTTATGCTGTGGACCCATAAGGAATTAGTCATGCAGTTAAAAGTCATTACTATGTGCTCTCCATCCATTGATCTATGCTACTTCTGTCCTCAGAAGCATGCACCTATTTTATAAGTACTACATTCATTCTATGCTACTTCTGTCCCTACAAGTACCACCTATATATAGATCCACATTCACCTCATATTGTGCTATCTCTACCCTGGAGATACGCACCTATGCTGCTCCTATCCTGGGAGTACGCATTCCCCCACATATTATGCTGTCTCTACCCTGGAGATACGCACTTATGTCACTCCTACCCCCGGGAGTACGTATCCATCCATCCATCCATCCACATACACATTCTCCATTTATTCATAAATTGTTCTACTCCTACACCGGGAGTGAACACCAAAAATATACGCCACTCATTTCACTTCATCCAGAAAAGGTTCTACTCCTATCCTGGGAGTGAACATCTAGAAATAATCATCGCCGTTCCATTTGCCTACATAAAGCTCCAGTCATTGTCATTTCAAGTTATACACTCCCCGTTGCTAAAGTTTCATTTTCAGAGGATTGGTTGCTCTAAAAAAAAAGAGAGAAAAAAAAGAGAAAGAAAGAGTAGCCAAGTCCTTCCTTTCAAGAAGTTTCAAAGTTTCTGAATAAAGGGAGTCATGTTATCCCCAAAGGAGCAAGTGTAGAAGTAGATGTTCACCAAGTGATCACCCCTTATCATCATCATCATATCATCATCCCATCATCATCCTATCATCATATTATCATCCATTTCCTCATTCACATGCACATATGACTTTATTATTATTTTAGTTCCTACTGGATCCATGGTCTAACTGTGCAATATATGCAAGTGAGTTTTGGGTGTCTCCCCACCTATAAGCTGCAAATAAGCCTATTAGAAAGTAAGGTGAGAGAGAGAAGGCACTTTCCACTATGCCTTAGTTCCACAAATACCACATATTTTGAGAGAAGAGAGAAGGCATACACTACTCATGCCTTGGAGAGGATCCGAAATACCACAAATGAGAGATCTCGAAAGGTTCATACAAGGAACTCGAGTTTTTATTTGAAAATCTTGCAAAAACTCCAGAATAATAGTTGATCAAAGAGCGAGAAACATAGCGCTTGACTTGACCGTTCTGTCTTTCAACTGCTCAAGACCCAAGTGACGGTTACAAGCCCCATGGTGAAAGGTAATATGAGTAAGTTTTGAGTCAGAATAGTTCACTCTAATTTGGAGGAGAGTTCTTGTTTGAACGTATGTGTACTTTTGAGGCGTGAAAGCATTGTAGCAACTCCCGATCCACACTCGAGTTCATCTTTGCTCGTGGACGAGCAAAAGGTAAGCTTGGGGGAGTTGTTGACGGTCGTTAAGTGCCAATTTTTACCGTCAACTAGACATGAAAAAGGACCTAAACATAATTACCTTCTAGATATAGGGCTTACACTAATGGAATTCCACGAGTTTTGGTAAATGTCTGCTTTGCGGGGACTAAACTAGAAAAGTACCAGAATCATCAAATGGAAGTATGTCAAATGATGGAATAAAGTGCACCATTGCATAGAGCTCATCGAGACACATGAAATAGAGTTTTGGTTCACCCAAATCGAGTCCGGACGACAAAGTTACGCCATCCGGAAGATTGCAATTGTGCTCCAAGAGTCATCGAGTAAAACGGGCATATCTCCCTCATACGAACTCCGATTTAGGTGATCCACGCGGCAAATCGAAGCTAACGAAGAGATCCATCAGCCCACAAAATATGAGCCCATTTGGGCCCAGCCAAGGGTCGGCCGACTCCCACCCTTGTTCGGCCGCCCCGTCATCTCGACCAATCAGAACGAGTCTCACGGATCCCTGTTCCACCGCCTTTGAGGATGAATAATAATCGTCCGTTTAGGTCGGTTTGATCCGAGGGCTGTGGTGCATCCTAGAGGGCTATATAAGCAGGGCCCCTGGCCCCTGGAGGAGGCATCCCTTAAACCCTAATTCATTATCTCCCAGCGGGATCAGAGTTGTAGAGGCGTCCCTTGAATGGATGACTTCTCTTCTCTAGAGAATTAGAGCTAGACATTCCAATGTAGTAGATTAGATCTAGATGAGAGTTAGGGAGAGCGGAGCTGCGCTCCAGTTCTGGAGAAGTCTTCAGAGATTTGGTATGCCTTTGTATCTATTCTTTACAAGACTTATGCTTTAATATATTTATTCTTCTCTATCTACTTTATGCCTTTCATATGTTTGCTTAGTATAGTTGTTGCATCTTAGCATGGGATCTTTGCTCGTATTGAGTGCTCTAGTTATTGCGCATAGCTAGAGTAGTAATCGATAGTATAGGCATGGTGTCTAGACTATAGGTTACCTGAGGTTGCGCCCAATCCCACGGATAGTTGTGGTAGCCCCAGAGGTGACAGCTCTGTCAGGCCTTTGTATTCCACCACGTTCGGGTTGGTGTTTCGTAGAGCTTTTTGGCAGCCTTCCCCCGACTACTCTTTACCCAGTCTTCTTCGAGAGTCGGAAAGGTACTGTTGCTCCAAAGTGCTATTGTGTGATCGCTATATCTAACCATTCCCTGTTATCATAGAACCCAGAGTATTAGAGAAGTATTTAGAACCTTGATCTCTCCCGTTGTTCTCTCACTCTAGCTAGCTACTTATATATATATAGAATTCTCATGTGTGCTTTTATTCTTATATTCTATCATATATCATTTACCCCTGCTTTAGTCTAGTTGGTTTACTAAGTTAGTAGATACATGATGGTGAGTTATCCGATTCTTTAACCCTTGCTTCCCTGTGGTAAAATATAAATAACGATACCTGGTTTACTCCCGGTAAAATGCTACAATGGTATGTTCTGTGCGCTTGCGGAATCCTTTATATTTTAGTTGCACTTAATTTATACCAACAGTGCTCCCTAATCCGGATGGTGATGCAAGACGGACACAAGCGTTTATCCTGGTTCAGGCAAAGAATGCCCTACGTCCAGCAGAGGGGAGAGATTTGTATTATCTTGCACCGGGGTGCTTGTACAGGGGTGAATACAAGCGAGTCCTGAGACTTAGCGGTGAACGAGTGTGAGAATGCGTGTGAGTGAAGGTCCAAAAAAACCGTCCCCCGGACTAGGCCCTGGCGTCCCCTTTTATAGGCTAAGACAGGAGTACAGAGTAGATAGGGCTGTCGTGGGCATGACGTAGAGGTATGTGCGCTGTGTCAAGTCGTCGAGACTGTAGACGCTTCCTTTGGTCGGGCTCGAGCCGGTTGCGGTATGGTCAGTGATGGCCTGTTCGTCCTTCTCGGGCGTGGGCTGTCGTAGTCGAGGTATGGTGCTGGTATAGCCGAGCACGTGTGCCCAGGAACTCCGTGGTATGGGCGTCGAGGTAGGAAAGACAGGGCACTGGGTGCCCCATGCCCAAGTCGCGTCCATCACCACTCCTCAAGCTGTTGGGGGCTGCATCGAGGGGGCAATGATTCGAGCGACGGAACGGGACAACGTAGTTGGTGGTACGGAGAGTTGACAATGGCGTTTGGAGAGAGCGCCGTACGCGTCACAGTACTCGGCGTGGTGTAATAGTGTTGCCTGGCACGCCGGAATCCCGGGTATGGGCAGCGGAATAGGAGAAGTGACCGGCGTTCTTCTCACTATGTCGCGCACTGTAGCCATGGGGTTAGGCGGAGCAGGCATAATTCCCACTATTACGCATACTGTAGCCATGTGCGTGCCTTGGATAGGCAATGATTGTGGGCGGACTCGAGCGGCTGCTCGCTCGAGTGTTCTCCGTACCGCTCGAGCGGTTGCTCGCTCGAGCGTTTTACATCACCGTCTCGAGCAGTCGCACGCTCGAGTGGTTTCCGTACTTCTTTTCTCGAGCGGGTGAGCGGCCGCTGCTCGAGCCAGAAGGTTTCTGAGGCCTTGCGGGCTTGGTAGTGGGCCGGCCCAGTGAAAAAAGGATTGTGGTTTCTCTGGTTAATTCTTGGGAGATTTAGAGGTGAAATGGGTTGGGTTATTTCCCTCCAATGTACCTGATTTAGGACCCCCTAATCTAGGTACCCGACAGTAGCCCCCGAGCCCTTGTTTGATTGTGAAACTTCAAACAAGGGATCATGAAGTGGAGTTGAAGTACCTAGAATTTGGGATTATTGTCGGTATTTTGAGGAGTCATTTCGTTCTTTTCTCCGTGGGGGGCGCGCGAGCGTCCCCCGCGGGGGTAGCCCCCGAGGCCCTAGAGGAGTGAGGCATTCCTCTGGGGGCTTTGAGATGAATGGTCTTGGGCAAGAATGTTATTAACTGGAGTTGCAGCATCTCGAGGCAGGAAATTTTTGATAACTGTTCGAGCCCTTAAGTATTTCCTGCTCCTCCCGTGTCGAGGGAGGTTTTTTGTATGATTTGAGCCCCCGTGCCCCGGATAGCTGGGCTGGAGTCATGATCCAGTTCCTCGCTGGATCTCTTGGATCAGATCCAAGTGGTGAGAGGTCTGACACTACTCGCGGTCGAGCGAGCGCCATACCCCCCTGTGAGCTGATGGCGGGTAGTCCAAGTGAGGGCTCATCTCCTTTCGAGGGGAGATGGCTTCGTGGCCCGGGGGCGCTCTCATTAAAGCGGGGCTCTTAGTTTCCAGAGGACCGGCCCCGTTCGAGGGGGCCGGCGGCTCGAGTGCCTCCCGTCGGCGGGATCTCTTAGATACATAGTGCCCTGCCTTGGACACGCCATCTGGGTTCGAGGATTCGTTCTCGAGCGGAACCTTTCGAGGGTTCCTTCCCATAGGCGCCCCTAACTCGGGTGCTCGAGGGCGGCTGTTCAAACCCGTCCGTGGGTCAGCCTCCGCTCCCTCGAGACTTACTTGTGGGTCCGGAGTTCCTGGGTTTCTTACCGTGTAAGGGACCGTCCGTCGAGACGTCCCGTCATTGCGCCCATTTGATGCGCATTTGTCCGTTGCAAGCGGCGCGCCTTTTTAGGCGGAAACCGGCGCATCGTGGTGAACGTGGCTTGGCGACGGTTCCGCTCCGTCTCGCGACGTGTGCGCCCTGAAAAGTGGAGGTAGGTGGCGGTTTGTCAGGGCATTTAATGCGGTTACCGTTTTCCGTCGAGTTCGCCGGGTACGCGCGGCCGTTGGATGGCGGAATCTAGGCCGTTGGATGCGGTTCTCGCGGATCGGTTTGGGCTCTATAAATATGGAGGGTTAGGCTCCTGCTTCTTCTTCCCCGCATTCTCGCCTTCCCTGCTGTTCTTGTTGCCAGTTGCGCCCCGCTGTAGATCCAATCCGCCGCCGCCGTCTTTTGTAATCGCCGCCGCCGCCGCCGCCGCCGCCAGTGATCGCCGACGCCACTCTAGCCCGCAATCGTGCCTGTCTTCTGCGCCACCGTTCCCGGTGCCACCATTCCCAGCGTTCCGCCGCCGCTGCTCTTACCGTTCCGCTTCCGTCACTGTCATGGGGAGGACATCCAAGAAGACGGGCCGAGCTCGGCCGGGTGCTGGTGGCAAAGGCAAGGGCAAGGGCAAGCGGCGCCGCCAAGCCTTCGTGGCCGGTGGTGATGGCGGACGCGCTCCGTGGCCTCGGTCTATGGTGACCGAGGGAATGCTGCTCAATCTGGTGAACGGCGGATTACTTCCGCCTAATCCGGCGGAGGGGTTACCAGAGTGGAGGGTGCCGGATGACGGCGACCTCGAGCCCAATCCCCCGCAGGGCTACATTCTGAGCTTCATCAGGTTCCACCGGCGGGGACTTGGTGCGCGGCCGAGCCGCTTCATGCGGGCGCTCCCCCACCATTTTGGGGTCGAGCTCCAGCATTTTAACCCCAATTCCATCTCGCTCGCGGCTACCTATGCCGCCGTGTGCGAGGGATATTTGGGGATGGCGCCGCAGTGGGACCTGTTCACCCACGTCTTCAAGGCGACGCTCTTTACCAAGGTGGTGAAGAGCAAGAAGGCCGCCGACGACGACGGTGATGATGATGACGAGGAGGAGGAGGAGGAGAATGAGGAGGAGAATGAGGAAGAGGAGGAGGAGAAGGAGAAGGTGGTGCAGCCAAAGATTCGCCGCTATGTTCGAGCGGGTTCCTGCTCGCTCGGGCTGAAGAGGAAGGAGTGCTGGCTTTCCGGCACGTGGTCGTCGAACAACTCCGGCTGGGACCGGGAGTGGTTCTACCTCCGCAATGAGGGAAGCCTCTTCCCGGAGTACACCGGCGCCGTGCTTACCGCGCCTGGTTTCAACTGGGTGCACGGCCAGCCGGCGACGCGTCAGCCCGGCATGAACTCCCTGCTCGACGCCATTTCGAGCCTCCGCAACCGGAGGTCTGGCAACTTTTCCTCAACATTGCGCATGTGGTTGCCGAGTTCCACAGCCGCCGGGTGCTCCCGCTCGCCGAGCGCCCGCTGCGGCTCGACCAGATGACGGAGAACGCCGACCCTGCGGCGCTTGCGGCCAGCAGGATGTCCGACGAGCCTCTCCGGTCGCTACGATCGTGGCTCGGGTGCGTGACGCGATCGACGGGGGGAGGAACTTTGGCGAGAACCAAGTCGGCCTCTTCCGCATGCGTCCGGAGTACAACCTGCTCGGCTACGTAAGTTTTCTCGAGATCCTCTTTTCGTCGTTTCTTTTACTCGAGCAATCCTTATCGAGGCCTGTTCTTTTGTCCAGAATATCAACGATCACGCGGAGTCGAGGCCCCCGGTGAAGGAGGACGCGCCCGACCGTGAGGTAAGACGTCTGAGGGGCGAACGAGCACGCACCGCCGTGGTCTCGAGGAGGGAAGAGAAGGCGCAGAAGGCCCGTGCGCTAGAGGAGAAGGAGAAGCACAAGGCTAGGCGCCGCCGGGAACGTGAAATACGCCTGGCGGCGGACCCGACCGACTGGACCCCCAGTCTCGAGTCGTCCGATGAGGACGAGGAGGAAGATGATGAGAAGGACGACGAGGCGACCGACAGCGATGACGCCACCATCGCTCGAGCTCTAACGCCTCCTCGCTCTCACGTGCAGGAGCCAGCTTTGGCGCCAGGCCGTCTGCGTGGCGACTCGTCGTTGGTTTGAGCTGGTCAGCAGGAGGAGTCGTCGAGCCGAGGCGCTCGAGCACCGTCGCCGGCCCAAGCAAGGCAACGGGGTGGGGCGTCTCAACACTCCAGCCACCGCACCCGCTCATCATCGCCGGCTCAAGCAGGGCGGCGGGAGGAGTCGCCCCGTCCCTCTGGCCATGGCGGGCGGGCGCCGTCTCCGACGCGGCGGGAATCTTCCTCCCACCACCAGCCATCTTCAACGGGCGCGCACACCCGGCAGATGAGGCTGCAAATGTGCGCATTTCAAGTTCTACGCAGCCCGGCGAGCAACGCCGGGCCCCTTCCGGCGACCGCCGGGCCGAGCGGACCTCGTCCCGCCGACCCCAGGATCCCGCGCCCGGTCCGGCCAGGGAGTCGGCTGGAGCGGGGGCGGCCGCCAGGGTCTCGAAGCCCCCGAGCGGCGCAAGTAGCGGGCTCGAGGCCCCCAAGTCCTCGAGTGACTCGAGGGGGGCGACTGAGGCTCGACAGCCCCCGTGCGCTTCGAGCAGGCCGGGCGGCTCGAGCAGAGCCACCCCGAGCGCGGGGTAAGTTCTCTGGTCGACCTACCCCTTATCATACTGTTTTGTTCGTGTATGAGTATTTTGTAATGAATTTTTGTTTTTCTCTTTCTTCTAGGACTAAGCGTTCCCTGCAGACCCTGCCATCCCTCCCTTCCATGGTGCCTACTAAGAGGCTGAGGACCACGGGAGGGTCGAGCGGCACCCCGTCGATGCCAGGTGGAGTGACTCTCCCTTCCTCTACTCCCATTTGGTTAGAGCGGGCCAAGGATGCGCTCAAGCGCGGCAGTCTGATGGCAGCCACATCCCGTGTAGGTGCCGGGGTCGTGGCCAAGGTAGCAGAGGAGAAGGACGCCACCACCACCACGGCCTTGACCACCATCCCGCCGAGACCCCGACATCGTCGCGCGCCGGTGACGCGGCGGCGGCGAGCAAAGGGCAATGGTGCCGAGCCGGCGACGGGCCGGATCGGAGCGAAGAGCCCATCGTGCTTGAGGAGAGTCCGAGCTCGGGCGCCCGGTCTTCCCGCCGGTCGGCTGCGCCGGCCGAGGAGGAGCGCAGGGAGAAGGAGGGGGAGGAGACGCCCGCCCCGCCGACCGGCCCGTGGGAGATGTGGAGATGCGGGGAGGCGGGACCGGTGGCTGAGGCTCAGCCGAGCCGAGCCTCAACCCCTCCTCGGGACATGGAGGTCGAGTCCTCAGCTGGGCAACGGGTTGAGGAGGGTGAGGCCCAGGCTGCCGCTCGAGAGGATGCGCTTGAGGAGCACCCTGCTGCCACACAGGAGGGGGAGAAGGCGGAGGAGCCGGTGGTGCAGCAGGTGGGACCGGTGGTGCAGCCTGCCACCGCTGGCATCGAGGAGAGCCAGTCGCAAGTGGAGCCGCAGGCTGAGCAAGAGGAGCAGCAGCTGGAGGTGGGGCAGCAGGCGGAGCCGCCCGCCGCTGCAGGCGGCGATGAGCACCAGGGCGGCGGTCAAAGGGAGGAGCGACTCGAGGAGCACTGCCTGGCACCACATCGGACGCCGCTGCCACAGCCGAGGTTGGGGGAGGTCGTGGTGCCTCACCTTGTGCCTGACTCAACGATGGGCGAGGTGGAGTTCACCGTTATGTCTGTGGCCGACCACTGGGAGGAGGCCCAGAGGAGGCAGACGGCGTCAGCCATCGTCGACGGCCATATGTGGTCGGTTGGTCTCGGACCCATTGAGCCCTCCGATGCCTCTATTTTAGAACGGAGGCGGCTCGAGGCGTGGGCGCTCGCCCAGGAGGCGTCCTCTTCCCAGGGCCTGCCGCAACGCCCGACTGTCCTGGCTGAGCGGGTGGTGACGGCGGGCGTCGATTTGGAGGCGGTGAGGAGACTCCACTCCTTCGTTGACAAGGAGATGCGGGAGGAATTCCCTCTATGGGAAAGGCCGCCGCTGGTGCTCCCCGACCCTCTCGACCACGAGGCTCCTGCGATCGTGATGAACGATCAGAAGGAGCTCGAGGCGCATATGGAGGCCGAGGAGCGCCGTCGCGGGCTTGAACATGCTCAAGGCCGCCTGTCGCTCGTCTCCGAGGACTGCCCGGCTTTCTTCGTGAGTACCTTTGAGCACGACCCCTTTTATTTGTATTTGACTTATCGCTACTTGTATTTGACTTTTCCTCTCTCGTGGCTTAGACGGCGCAAAGCCGTTCATATGCCAAGTCGGTTCACATCCGCGCTCTGTGAGAGTGAGGACGAGATCCGGCGGTATGTGCGCTTGGGGCGGGATGCTGAGGCGGAGCTGCACCGGTCTGCCCGGCTTCTTCGAGAGGCCAACGCCGCCCTGGACGCCGCCAAGGAGGATGCCAAGAAAGCCCACGACGAACTCGCTCGAGTGGCGCAGGAGGCCGGGGCAGCGCAGCAGGAGGCAGGTGAGAAGCTTGCCCAAGCCGCGCAGGAGGCCGAGACCGCTCGCGGGACTATGCGCAGGCGCATGCGGCCTTCGAGCAGCTCAAGCGGGACGCGGCTACCGCGCCGGCCGGGGTACAAGGCCTAGCGGCGGGACATGGAGCAAGCGGCCCGGAAGGAGAAGGCCGGCGTCGAGGCCTACGTGAAGGAGCTCCGTGCATCGGTCACCCGGGAAGCCGCCGAAAAGAAGCCCTTGCCGCCGCGCATAAAGCGGAGAAAGAGCGGGCCGGCGGTCTCCAGACGGAAGCGGTTAATCTCCGCCTAGAGATGACGACGAAGGACCTCGCCATCCAGGGTGCCGGCAAGGCTTATGAGGAGCTGCGCGTGGAGAAACACGACGTCGAGCGTACCCTCCGGAGAAAAGAGGCTGAGCTTCAACGGGCGCTCGATCGCGAGCAAGGGCTCTCAACCCACTGCACCGGTAAGTGCTCGAGTCTTTTAGTCCTTTTTTGTGCGTGGCTTGTACGTGTTGCTCGAGCACCTGATGGAGTACTTGGTCCTTGTCGTCCTTTTTCAGGTTTGGAGGCGGACCTGGCGGGTGCGCGTGAGTATGCCAAGTCCACCCATGCGCTGGCTGAAGGCGTGATCTCGGCCAAGGCCCGCATCACCGACGCCATTGACACCCTCAGCGCCAAGTGGGGCTTCCCGCCAGTGGTGGACGTCGAGGGGCCGGATGCTGGCCAGAGCTATGCTAGCCGGGTCCTCGAGTTCGGCGCTTCCCTACGGGATCGTATCCAGGAGGCCCTTGTTTTTGCTGCGCGCCGGACGATGGCCATCTTTTACTCGGGATTCAGCGTCTCGAGGGAGGAGGCCCGGACCGGGATGGAGGCCGTGGCGAGCGACTTCGCCTACGTCGAGGGCGAGCAAGAAGGAGGGGTCAACCCCCGGATCGAGCAACTCAAGGCCGAGGCCGAAGAACCGGGCGCCCGTCTTGGAGGCGATCTGCTGCATGAAGTCCTCCCGCCAGGCGTAGAGTAGATTCCAACCGGCCTGCGAGCCGTAATCTGGGCAACAAGGCCCTTGTAAGAAAACAAGTATTTTTGGCTATGAAAGTGGCCTAAGCGGCCTAAAATCTTGGCTCCTGTGATTTGAACCGTTATACTCTAGTTTTTTCTTTGTGCTCGACATTATTTTCCACTTCCTGCCTTTACTTTGTTTCAGCTAAGTGTTGGCGCTACGCTCGAACCGCTTCGATAGGGGTGAGTTAGGGTGCCATAGCTCGGAAGCGTGGGAAGCCTTGTGCTCGGTCGCCCTGGCTCGATGAGTTCGAGGTAATGCAAATATTTAGTCTTACGAAAAATTTCGAGGCGAGGAGGGGAAAATTATGTCGAGCCTCGTTTTCGAAAAAACTAGGTGTGTTTTTTCGAGGACTTCAGGGGGGTTCCCCCCCTGGTCTAGCCCCCGAGGGGGGCTTGACTTTGTGGAAACAAAGTCGAGCCCACCTTGTGTACGAACAAAAAGTAAGAAACTGAATTATTTATTCATACGAGCGGTAAAATTTAAGCGAAAATATGTACAAGGCATCGAGGTCTAGGAGAAAAAGCGACGTAGCTGTTCGATGTTCCATGCGTTGGTGAGGGTCGAGCCTTTTCATCGGCTAACTTGTACGTCCCCGGTTTTAGCACCTTGACCACGATAAACGGACCTTCCCAAGGAGGAGCCGCCTTGTGGCGCCCTTGTTATCTTGGCGTCGACGGAGCACGAGATCGCCGACGTTGAAATCCCTCTTGCGCACGTTCTTCTCGTGGTACCGCCGTAGCTTCCGTTGGTAGCGCGCAGTGTAGGAGCGCCGTGTCTCGAGCCTCTTCGCTTGGTCGATGGCGTTTGCTAGCCTTTCCCGATTAGTCTCGCTCATTGTAGGCCTTGAGTCGAGGGGACCCGTATTCGAGGTCGGTGGGAGGACGGCCTCGACCCATAGACCAAGAAGAACGGGGTGAACCCGGTGGCTCGACTCTCGGTCGTGCGCAGACTCCATAGGACGGATGGGAGTTCAACTACCCATTTGTTGCCGTGTTTGTTCAATCGTTTGAAAATTCTTGGCTTTAGTCCTTGCAAGATCATGCCATTTGCGCGCTCGACTTGGCCGTTAGTTTGAGGGTAGGCGACTACCGACCGCCTCACACGATGTGCTACCGATTGCGAAGTCCAAGAACTTTTTGCCCGTGAACTGGGTGCCATTGTCGAATGATGACGTTAGGGACTCCAAAGCGATGGATGATGTCGGTGAAGAACTCGACCGCCGCTCCGAGCGGATGTTCGTGATGGGCTTGGCCTCGATCCACTTGGTAAACTTATCGATGGCCACGAGCAAGTGGGTGTGGCCTCCCGTTGTCTTTTTGAGGGGTCCAACCGAGATCGAGCCCCCGGACCGCAAATGGCCACGTGAGGGGGATCATCCGGAGTGCGTGTCTTTGGAAGATGCGTTTGCTTGGCGTAGAATTGGCATCCCTCACACGCTCGAACTAGCTTGATGGCATCAGCAACTGCAGTGGGCCAGTAGAAGCCTTGGCGGAATGCATTCCCGACAAGGGTTCTTGATGCGGCATGGTGGCCACAAGCCCCCGAGTGCATGTCTCTGAGCAGTTTCTTGCCTTCCTCGATCGAGATACACCGTTGGAGTACACCAGTTGGGCTCCGTCGGTAGAGCTCTCTGTCGTCCCCGTAAAGGACGTAAGTCTTGGCTCGACGAGCTAGTCGCCTTGCCTCCGTTCGATCTTCTGGTAACTCCCCTCGAATGAGATATTCGAGGAATGGTGCACGCCAGTCGGTTGGTGGGGTCGTAGCCTGGTCGATCTCCATGACCGTGGCCCCCGTCGAGGGGGGTGCGGTTGTGGGTGCAGGCTCAACGGCTGGTCCTGACCCAGCCCCCGAGTCCCATTTTACGGATGGCTCGTGAAGATCTTTTGAGAAGACGTCTGGGGGTAACGGCGCTCGAGATGAAGCGATTTTGGCCAGCTCGTCCGCAGCCTCATTGAAGCGCCTTGGGATGTGGTTGAGCTCGAGACCATGGAAGCTGGCTTCCAACTTGCGCACCTCATTGCAGTATGCTTCCATTTTTTCATCATGGCAGCCCGAGGCTTTCATTACTTGGTCGATGACGAGCTGCGAGTCGCCTCGAGCATCGAGGCGTCGGACCCCAAGCTCGATGGCAATGCGCAACACGGTAACGAGAGCCTCATATTCTGCCATGTTGTTCGAGGCGGCAAAGTGGATGCGTACTACGTAACGCATGTGTACTCCGAGGGGTGAAATGAAGAGCAAGCCCGCGCCTGCTCCTGTCTTCATAAGTGACCCGTCGAAATACATGGTCCACAGCTCGGCCTGGATCTTCAGTTTCGAGAGGGCCTCCTCTGCCTCAGGCACGAGCACAGGAGGAGATGTGAGCATGCTCTTCAGTTTCGAGAGGGCCTCCTCTGCCTCAGGCGTCCACGTGAAGTGCTCGGATTTTCTGAGGAGCCGGTACAGAGGCAAGGCTTTTTCTCCCAGCGCGCAATGAACCGACCGAGTGCGCTAAGCATCCAAAGATCTTTTGTACCCCTTTTAGGTCTCGAATCGGCCCCATTCTCTTGATGGCCGCGACCTTCTCGGGATTGGCCTCGATGCCGCCCTGGGAGACGATATACCCTAACAACATGCCTCGAGGCACGCCGAAGACACACTTCTCGGGATTCAACTTGATGTTCTTAGCCCAGAGGCAGTCAAACGTCAATTTGAGGTCCGCGACAAGGTTTTCTACTTTTTGATTCTTGACAACGATGTCATCGACGTAGGCCTCGACGGTCTCTCCTATGTGTTTCTCGAAGACATGGAGCATGCAGCGTTGGTATGTTGCCCCGGCGTTTCGAAGGCCGAAAGGCATCGTGACATAACAATACATGCCCATGGGAGTGATGAATGAAGTCGCGAGCTGGTCGGACTCCTTCATTTTGATTTGATGGTAGCCAAAGTAGGCGTCGAGAAAGGAAAGTACTTCACAACCCGCAGTGGAATCAATGATTTGATCTATTCGAGGTAAAGGAAATGGGACTTTGGGACATGCTTTATTTAAACTAGTGTAATCTACACACATCCTCATTTTCCCATTCTTTTTCTCTACCAATACAGGATTAGCTAACCACTCGGGATGATGTACCTCCTTGATGAATCCGGCCTTCTCGAGCTTCTCGACCTCTTCACGGATGATCCTACGCTTCTCCTCGTCGAAGCGGCGCAGGCGTTGCTTGACAGGTCTTGAACCGGGACGGATCTCCAAGGCGTGCTCGGCGACATCCCTTAGTATGCCAGGCATGTCCGAGGGACTCCACGCAAACATGTCAGCGTTTGCGTGGAGAAAGTCGACGAGCACGGCTTCCTATTTGCTGTCGAGGGAGGTGCTGATGACCAGCGTCTTTTCCCCCGAGGAGCTTGGATCGAGCGGGATCTTCTTGGTGTCGTCAGCGGGGTCGAAGTTGCCAGCCTGTCGCTTGGGTGTTGGAGCAGAGGCCTCGGCCGCCATGCAATCGAGCATCGTGGCTAGGTCTTCAGATGTTCTCAGCACGTTCGTCAGTGATTCCCCGTACTCGACGCACTCCACATCGCAGTGGTAGGCGTGCTCGTACGTGGAATCGACAGTGATGACTCCTTTTGGTCCCGGCATCTTGAGCTTGAGGTAGGCATAGCTGGGGATCGCCATGAACTTTGTGTAGCACGGCCTGCCCAGGATAGCGTGGTACGTCCCCTCGAAACTGGGTACGTCGAAAGTTAAGACCTCTCGACGAAAGTTCGAGCGTGTCCCAAAGACGACGGGGAGGTCGATGCGGCCGATCGTGATTGCTTTCTTGCCAGGGACCACTCTGTGGAAGCCCCCGGCGCTCGGCTGGAGGTCAGCTCTTGTGAGGCCGAGCAACGTGAGGGTCTCCATGTAGATGATGTTGAGGCTACTGCCTCCATCCATGAGTACTTTGGTGAAGCGGGCGTTCAGGATGATCGGGGCGACGACGAGAGGGTACGAGCCGGGGTTGGTGACGTGGTCTGGATGATCATCACGGTCGAACATGATGGGAGCATCCGACCAGTCGAGGAACTGAGGCGTGGCGGGTTTCATGGCAAAAACCTCCCTGCGCTCGGCCTTCCGTTCTCGACGCGTCATCTGGGTGGCCGGGCCGCCGTAGATCATGTAGCACTCAGTGATGGGCGGATACCCACCGTCGTCATCGTCGTTGGCTCGATCCTCGCCACCCTTATCCTTTTTGCCATCGTCTTTGTCGATGCCAAACTTCTTGAAGTAGCCTCGAAGCATACGGCAGTCCTCGAGGTTATGTTTAACCGGTTCCTTGTGGTACGGGCAGGGCTGCTTCAGCATCTTGTCGAAAACGCCCCCATCCGGAGGGGGTCTAGGCTTCTTGCGCTCGGCTGCGGCCACCTCGTCTTCCACGACCGCGCGCTTGCCTTGCTGGATGCCTTTCTTCTTCTTCCCGTTCTTCTTCTGGGCCTTGCTCGAGCCCTCACCGCCTCCTGGGGACGGTGCGGGCTTGTTCCCAGCTCCACCAAAGAAGGCCCCCACGGCCTCGTCGCCGGCAGCGTAGTCGGCGACGACGTCCATGAGCTCATTCACCGTCTTTGGGCGATTGCGCCCGAGCTCCCGCACGAGCTCTTTGCAAGTGGTGCCTGAGACGAACACCAGGATGACGTCGTGATCTGGAATGTGCGGTAGCTCGGTGCGCAGCTTTGAGAAACGTCGAGCAAAGTCCTGGAGAGATTCCGAGGTATTTTGCTTGCAGTTACGGAGATCCCACGAGTTACTGGGTCGGATGTACGTGCCCTTGAAGTTCCCCTCAAAAATCTGGACTAGGTCGGCCCAATCGTGGATCTGATGGGGGGGAAGCTCCTCGAGCCACCGTCGGGCGGTGTCAGAGAGAAACAGAGGGAGCTGGCATATGATCACCTTATCCTCTCGAGTCCCTCCCAGCTGGTAGGCCAGCCGGAAGTCGGCCAGCCAGAGCTCTGGCTTGGTTTCCCCGTTGTACTTGACCACGCTCGTGGGGGGTCGAAACGGGTTTGGCAACGGCGTGTTGCGGATAGCTCGACTGAAGACTCGAGGGCTCGGCGGCTTGAGAGTCTGTCGATCCTCGTCGCTGTCGTAGCGGCCCCCTCGATGGGCCTTGTAGCCACGGTCCTCGGCACCCGCTGCCTTGCGTCGTCGGTTGTCGTTGATGTCATGACGCGCATCTTGAGGTGCACGGTTGTCGAGGATGCGTTCTCGAGCGGGGGCTCTACCACCTCGAGGGGGTGCCTCTTGGTGGACGGAACCCTCCCGTTCGTGCCGTGGTTGCTCTGGAGCCGCCTCACGCTGTCTCGAGGCTGAGCTCTCGGCCTGCTGGACGGCCGCGACTTGGAGGAGCCCTTGGATCTCATCTCGTATCCGTAATGCATGCGGATTCGAGGGCGCCGGCATGTCCCGCAGCAGCATAGCTGCCGCAAGTACATTCTGGCTTGCTCGAGGGAAGTGGGCTGGCTCGGGTGGCGCTTCTGGTCGCCCGTCGTTGACGATGCGGTTGAAGACGTCTCATGCCTTTCCTCGAGCGCCAAGAGCTCGAGGAGGGA
This sequence comes from Themeda triandra, assembly GCA_018135685.1. Lineage (NCBI taxonomy): Eukaryota > Viridiplantae > Streptophyta > Magnoliopsida > Poales > Poaceae > Themeda > Themeda triandra. Next base: position 24,612 of record JAENPR010001439.1, on the reverse strand, counting down.
GCGGGTGGTTCTGCTCGAGCACGCGCTTGAGCAGCTCCAGATTTGCGCGTTCCTCATCCATCTTGGCCTCGATTTCCCTGAGCTGAGCCCATTGTGCTGCTTGAGCATCGTCTTCAGGTCGTCGATTGTCTTGCGCTTGTGGCGGTGGTCCGCGCGGCTCGATCACCTGCAGGGCTGCAGCCGCCGATGTTCCGACCGCTGGGGTCACATCTGCCCGGTTGGCTGCAGGGACCGCCATGGCGGCGCCATCTCTGGTCTCGTCATCCGACGGGACGTCGTTGTTGAGATGAAAACACTCACGAGCCGGGTCATAGCACCCCGAGTCTGAGTCATCGGAGTCTAGGCTAGCGCTGGACGGCGTCCAGGGCCTCCCCGTGCTTTCCTCCTCGATCCAGCGGCGCATATCCCCGACCGTGTTGCGGCGTTGCGAGCCAGGTGCTCTGTCAAACCCGCGGTCTACGGACGCCGGCCATACAATCTCCAAGTCTATGGTGGCACGCAGGAGGGGGCCGGGGCTCTCCTCCCGCGGTCCCATGACTGATCGGATCTCATTGGCATACGTGGTGGCGGCGTTGGTAAGCCCAAACGGGAGCCTGCGATGAGCTCGGTAGATCCCGTGCGGCAGCAGGTTGGGCGACGTCGGCCGCGCGCGCGCTCGAGGCGCCACGCCGGGCTCTCTCGGCGAGCGCATGGCAAACGTGAAGCTAGGGTCCACATCGAGGATTCCCTGTCCATGTGGCACCTCCTGCCGCACACTTGGCACCCCGGCTGGGTGCGTCGTGGCGTCTGGCTGGGAGGGCACACGAGCAGGGTGCTCAAGGCTGCGGCTCGCCGGCGGTGATCTTTGGTGGCGTCGGCGACGTGGTGGCGAGCCATGGTGGCGCGGTCGGCGCGCGGCCCCACCAGCGCGTGGGGGTGACGAGCGTCCCCCTCCTGGTTCATCGATCGAGAGTAGAGCCATGTCGTGGCCTGGGCTGAGCGACACGAACTCTAGACTCCCAAACCAGATCACCGTGGCAAATGGAAATGATGGAGTGGGTGATGCCATCCGGAAAATGGCGGGAATCGGGTGAAAACACGCGGTACCCCTACCTGGTGCGCCAACTGTCGGTGTTTCGTACCCCGGGGGGTATAACACCAACGAGTAAATTTCTATGCGTGCTCCCTAATCCGGATGGGGATGCAAGACGAACACAAGCGTTTATCCTGGTTCAGGCAAAGAATGCCCTACGTCCAGCAGAGGGGAGAGATTTGTATTATCTTGCACCGGGGTGCTTGTACAGGGGTGAATACAAGCGAGTCCTGAGACTTAGCGGTGAACGAGTGTGAGAATACGTGTGAGTGAAGGTCCGAAAAAACCGTCCCCCGGACTAGGCCCTGGCGTCCCCTTTTATAGGCTAAGAGGAGGCTCAGGAGTACAGAGTAGATAGGGCTGTCGTGGGCATGACGTAGAGGTATGTGCGCCGTGTCAAGTCGTCGAGACTGTAGACGTTCCTTTGGTCGGGCTCGAGCCGGTTGCGGTATGGTCAGTGATGGCCTGTTCGTCCTTCTCGGGCGTGGGCTGTCGTAGTCGAGGTATGGTGCTGGTATAGCCGAGCACGTGTGCCCAGGAACCCCGTGGTATGGGCGTCGAGGTAGGAAAGACAGGGCACTGGGTGCCCCATGCTCAAGTCGCGTCCATCACCACTCCTCGAGCTGTTGGGGGCTGCATCGAGGGGGCAATGATTCGAGCGACGGGACGGGACGACGTAGTTGGTGGTACGGAGAGTTGACAATGGCGTTTGGAGAGAGCGCCGTACGCATCACAGTACTCGGCGTGGTGTAATAGTGTTGCCTGGCACGCCGGAATCCCGGGTATGGGCAGCGGAATAGGAGAAGTGACCGGCATTCTTCTCACTATGTCGCGCACTGTAGCCATGGGGTTAGGCGGAGCAGGCATACTTCCCACTATTACGCATACTGTAGCCATGTGCGTGCCTTGGATAGGCAATGATTGTGGGCGGACTCGAGCGGCTGCTCGCTCGAGCGTTCTTCGTACCGCTCGAGCGGTTGCTCGCTCGAGCGTTTTACATCACCGTCTCGAGCAGTCGCACGCTCGAGTGGTTTCCGTACTTCTTTTCTCGAGCGGGTGAGCGGCCGCTGCTCGAGCCAGAAGGTTTCTGAGGCCTTGCGGGCTTGGTAGTGGGCCGGCCCAGTGAAAAAAGGATTGTGGTTTCTCTGGTTAATTCTTGGGAGATTTAGAGGTGAAATGGGTTGGGTTATTTCCCTCCAATGTACCTGATTTAGGACCCCCTAATCTAGGTACCCGACACCTTCTCCTTAGTGTCATGCTGCAAAACAAAGTTAGAATTCAACACTTGGAGAGGTGTCTTGACACTTGATTGATAGAAGCCTTCTTTCTTAGGTGCCATGGTAGAAGTGTTTGACTTCTTGGGAATTTGTTTCTTCTATGGAACCTGCTTCTTGGGCTTAACATGATAAGCAGTAGTGCTGGTAGCCTTCCCTTTCTGTGGGGGTGCGGCACTACCGCGCCCAACTACGGCACTGCCGCGTTTGGCAGCTGCTACAGACTGGGGCTGCTTTTGTGCCACACTCTGTGCAGGCTTTTCTATACTAGCCTTGCCCTTGCTCATGAATTGGACACACTCAATGCCATTTACCATCTTTCTTCTATTTGTTTTGGCACCTTTCTTATGTCCAAGCCCATCCTTGATACGAGGATTTCTTTCATCCTTATATTGTGGCTTCTTTGGTTGATTCACTTTGCCACCTGTTACTTGATTGCTGTTTTTGCCTTTTGTGTCCAGCATGCAATTCAACCTAGCAATCTCATCCTTCATAGCTTTTATATTTGCAAGGTTAGTGGAATAAGCATTTATATCAAGGCTATAGCACTTTCCACAACCTTCACTGGTGGAGGCCTTAGAATGGTCATTTGAGCTAGAGAGATGTGGAGTGCTCTCACAAAGATGACTATATTACTTCTCAAGTTTGTTGTGCTTTTCAACTAAGACACAATACTTGTCATTGAGGGCAATATTGATCTTCTTTGTAAGAGCAAGCTCTTTTTGATCACGGCATAATGCCTTGCTCAAAGAGCTTGTCTCCTTTCTCTCTCGGTCAAGAGCTTCCTCGCTATCAATATAGAGGTTCTCAGTCTTTTCAATGACATTCTCTCTATGTTCTTGCTCAACTTTGACATGTTCTAGTTCCTCCATGAGAGCTGCAATAAAACGTTTGGTTCTAGGATCAAGATTCTTAGTGGGCTTTAAACTTTCGCTAGAATCTTCATCACTAGAGTCACTGAGATCACTACTTGATATGTCACTAGGAGATGGGGAAGAGGATTTTTTGTTCAGTTTTACCTTTTCACCTTTTGCCATGAGACAAATGTGATGGGAGTCATCATCGTCGGACATGTTGTTGAAGAGTCTCGGTGAGGAAGATGTGTTGTGAATAGCTACGTGCAACCTCCTCATCTTCATCACTTGACTCTTTAGTTGAGTCCCACTCATGCCCAATGTGTGCCTCCCCGGCATTCTTGTATCTTCTCTTCCCATCTTTTCTTTCTTTCTTGTTCTTGCCTTGATTCTTCTCAAGTGGACATTTAGCAATAAAGTGTTCAGTGCTACCACATCTGAAGCATGTTCTCTTTTTCTTGCTTGGAAATCTTCTCTTGGTGAGCTTGTAGCCATTGTTCTTGATGTCTTTGTTGTAGTTCTTTATGAATAGTGACATGTCTTCTATTTTCTTGTGATCAGCCCCATTGTCCTCACTTTTCACTTGATGTGGATGTTGAATCTTCTTCTTGTGGTGTTTGCTTGATCTCCTTGGGCTGACTTGTTGAAGCTTGCTTGCTGCCTTTATGATTGCAAGCTAAAGTGTGCTTGTGGGGCTTGCTTGCTTTGAGTGCAATTTCCTTGATCTTCATCCCATCAAGCTTGGATTGAAGCTCACCAAGCCTCTTTCTCTCATTTGCCTCTTCTCTTTGCATATCAAAGGTCAACAATCGTCCAAGCGCATCATTTGGAGTGAAGTGCTCAAACTTCTTCTTGTCTCTAATCAATGTCACAACGGTTTCATTTCTTGGAGAGTAAGCTTCAAGCATCACCTTCACCACTTTGTGATCATCAAGATCCTCACAACCAAATCCCTTGATTTGTCCAACTAACACCATCAACATATCAAACATTTCTTGTGGCCCTTCTTCACCTCTAATCACAAATCTGTTGAGCTTGGCCATCAAGACTTCAACTCTTGCCTTTCTCACTTTGTCAACACCTTCATGTGCAATTATCAAGGCATCCCAAATCTCTTTTGCCACATTGACATTCATCACACGGTTGTACTCACTACCATCAAGAGCACTCAGCAGGATGCTTGTGGCTTGATGTTGGCGTTTCTTAGCGTATGCAGCCAAATCCGCAAGCGCACGGAAATCACCGTTATAGCACTTCACCCGGTGAGTAATCGGGTATCGTATTTCTTTCACGAAGAATGGCTTGTGAGTTAATTCTAAACAGAGGTTGCCCAGAGATGGAGTAGGATAGCTTAGGTAGTGAGGTTTTCTAAGGGTAAAGTCCTAGGAGATGGCTAAACTTGATGCTATACTTCTTACTTCGGGCACCGGATCGCACCTGGTCTGCCAGGTGATGCCGGCCTGAGGCTCTACGTCGTAACCGGACGTGGGGGATTACAAGGGACGGACATGGCTGTCACCACCTGCCGCCTACCACCTCAACCGTAGGCTACGAAGCAAACGAAGGTAGGTCCTAGCCTAGACACCACATCTATGCCAGTTGCTACAGCTCTAGCGGTGTCCAGGAGCTCCCGTCTCTATCAGGGGTCCTCTTACTAGAGCTTCCGTCACGGGGACGAACGACGAACCCGCAAGAAGATAACAAGCAAGAATAACTTACTCAAAGGTATTATCGAAAGATAAACACGATGTCTTACTTCAAGTAGCAAGACGCCGTAGAGGTACAAGCGAGGAGCGAGCCGACAAGTCCGGCACTTCGCCCCGTGGAAGACTAGCTTCCCGAGAGATCTCTTGGAGAGATGCTCTACTCTTGCTCCTCTCTCACTCCTTACTTCTATTCTAGCTAGGCTAGGTAGAGTGGCTCTACTCTCTCTATTGTACACTTGTAGAGTGGAGGTGTGGTGAAGAGTGAGAACTAAAATGAATAATGAAATTGATTTCTACATTGTGTGGAATGTGTTGAGAGGAGGGGGAATGGCCTGCTTTTATAGGTGGAGAAGAGGGGGCTCCTTGGAAATATGCCATCCCCACATGGAAGGGCCAAAACCGACCTCCATAGGCGGTTTGAGACCTTTCATACTAGAAGCACCACCGAAATCAACATCCTCACGTAATCATCAACCGACCGACCAAAGATGGGCCCAGGAGCCAGCCCAGGAGGCAAGCTCGTGCCTCAGGCGCGCGCGCACCCATTATGGGCCCTCTGGGCCTCTGCTTTCACCGCCAGTGTGTAGGCCTTTCAGCTGGCTTTGAATCGGCTGCCGATCTGCCCAAATCGGAGTCTGAATGCATCTGTGGCGCCCAATTTACTGAGACATGGTCCTGCAGCTCAAGATAGAATTGGTCTAGACTTTGGGCTTCCACCTCTCAGGTCCATGCTTGGCATTTTGGACCATGTTCATGGCCCAGATATTATGGTAAGTGGGCCACCTTCTCATACCATAGTTTTTCTCCACTTCTTGGCTCATTTCAGATGTATTTCAGTGTTGACCTGCAAAACAAGGAATCTGCGCTGAAACATCCTCAATTTTCCACGAAGGGAAAATCTCACGGAATGATATACAACAGTCGATAATTAATTCTATACATCGAATTATAAGTCTAAAGAGTACAATAGAGGGATTTACATAAATACTTACAACGCCACAAGGCGGATACAAGTATCTCTAACATCTAGAACAGCTTGAGAAGGCGGAAGTAATGCGGAAGCAACTCCAAACTCCAACTTGAGCGCAGGAACGAGACCTTCTAATCCGTTTGACACCTCTGAGAAGCAGGAAAATCTGCACACCGCCAGATGTGTGCAGGCCATGGTCAGCACCGAATGAGCTTTAGTGGAAAAGAGAGAATAAGGGATCTGGCGATCCTATAGTTTGGCTGTGGTTTGCATCCTAGCGCATGCAAAATAGCAACAAGTAGTAATAGTAATAATAATAATAGTCATGTTTAACACATTCCCATTCCCACACACACATCCCATCCATCCCAAATCCATCTCAAGTCCATCTCAAATCCATCTCAAGTCCATCTCAAATCCATCTCCATCACCTTATCTCACAACACTCACACTCAAGTCGGCAGGCCAACTCCCTCTCGGCCTGTCTCAAAGGCCCGCAGCCACAAACCAAGGCTCACGGCCTGAATACTCTCTCGGGGAAGGTAGAACACTCCTCTCACTAGTCGACGTAAACGTAGGTCACGTAATGGCCATAACCGAGGCCGCGGTATGCGCATAGATCGATCAACTCGCAGAGTGTGTACACCCGTACCCACCCGAGATCACCATCATCGGCATGTGCACCGCCTAGGCGACACCGGAGACCTTCTAACCTGGACAATACCATCCTGCCACCCAGCCCTAGGAAGTAACGGCTTACCAGAACACACTGGGACTGGGATCAACAATAACCGGCTAATCCTCCAATGGTACTGTTGAATAGAATGGTACAGGCTCTCCACATACCATTCCCCCTCAACTCCAAGCAGCAATGGCATCGTCCAGTCTAGTCGAACTTCCGTCTCTTGTGGAAGCAAGAGCGAGTGGTGTGTACAAAACTTCCATGGTTCCGGTTCTCCCGATATATCAGTCCTTAGGTAGGACTAGACAGGATATCTTCACACAGGGTTTGAGTTTACCGTGCCACCACAGCACCTCCTTCCCGAGGGCTCTCCACACTGGGAAATTCTCCTTAAGTCACGTATCATCTGTCCCGAGGGCTCTCCACAGCGGGGTCTTCTCAAGTCTCATGTACCCGCCACAGGTACCTCTCATCAGGATGCCTAGGATGCACCCCCGGCAAGACTCGTCTTAGGGCCCGCCCTCAAGACTCGTCGTGGATCCTGTCCAGTCGACTCAACCCTCACCCTCCACGCACCCAAGTCACACGCACAAATACCTTCAGATCCTCACCACCAAGTCCACCCAAGTCTGACATCCCAAGCCAAACCATTCCTAGGGGTTCACCACCCGCATCACATCACCGATACAATGCGAAGTGGAGTTATAGTATATATGGTGATATAAAATGCAAGCAGAGAGATAATAGTATATAAGTGTGAGCGCAAAGCTAGGTGACATGGTAAAGGGTTTCAATCAAGGTAATAATGGCTCAGGCAATAGCATGCATCAATATACTAGCAAAGGAATAAATATAAAGCGCTAGCAGGTCTATTAATTATGCAATGTCCAATAGGATTCTCTAAAAGAAGGTGCTGCCATGACACCTGCGATGTCGAGGAAGTAGTGGTACAAATCCACTAGTATTGGTACACACCCTCCTCCGTAGTCGTTCAGGGTATCTTCTTCCTCAGATCGTTCGAACTCAATTCGACACTGAAAACGAGACATAATAGTCGCGTTAGCGACTCCTATAGAATCCACAAAGAACCAAATGAATATCAAAAAGATTTAAATGCACTCAAACATAGGCTCATGAGATAAAGCTCGATTTTAGATGAATTTACATATAAAGATCATCATTTTTGGAGCTCGTATGAATAAGTTATGAATTTCCGAAGTTTAATATATATTCTGAAAAAAGGGCTGAATTTTCTGGTGGCGACACGTGTCAGGAAGTCATTGGGCCACGTGGCGCCGGCAGGTCCGCTGACGTGGCTCTGGGACCACGGTGACGTCAGCGATGATGTCATCATTGACCGGGTCAACTTTATGGGCCGGAAGCGGGCCTGGTAGGGCCGGGTCAGGGCCTGGACATGGGCTTCCTGGGCCGGGCCGGCCCTACGCGTGTCGCGTTGTCATCGCGCCACGTCGTCAACTGGATGTCCAACGGGCTCATCAGGGCTTTGTCCACCGGTCCAGTAAATGGGCGTGGCTCATGGTAAACCACACTCACGTGGTCTACGGACCGCAGCATGGTCCATGATGGACCAGGACTATTCAGGGTCTCCATTCTCTTGGTCTTCATGGTCCGGGTTCAAGGGTCCATCCCCATTTGTCCTTGGGTTCATGCTTCCGGTGTATGGTGGATAGTCAGCCGTGGGTCCTGTTGTCAGCGTCACGGTTCACGTGGATCATGTCCATCTACTGTATGCCGACTCCATCTTCTTTCCCTGTCTTCTCTGTTCTCGCGGTGAAGCACACGCCGACGGCGAGGTCGCTCGCACAGGCGTGCCGGTGGTCCTTGGCCTTCGTTGAGGGGCGCATCAGTGCCGCGGGGTCATGGAGGATGCGGCTAGGGCGATGCAACGTCCGGTGGTGGTTCGTGGGGCTTTGCGTGCGGCTGGTCACTTTGGTGGCGGCACGGCGACGTCGGCGTCCTCCGCGACGGGCAAGCATCCATCCAAGGATCCAAATTGGTGTTGTGTCCGGTCGATTGGGGTCATAGGGAGTCCGTTATGCTCAATGGCGGCGACCGAACCACACTGCGGCGCCCGCGCGAGGAACGAGCTCGCGGTGGAGCTCCGGCGTGGGCGTCGCTACGTCGACCGGGGCATCTACGGGATCTTCAGCTCCTTCTTGTACACGGCTCAAGGCAGAAAGTCGAGGCAAAACTCTAGGGCTAACCTAATCGCAAGGTGGCGGTCGGAGCAGCATGCTGGAGCTGCGGCACGGCGGTGCACCGCGGCGGTCCGGCGGCGGCACGGTCTCCAGTACAAGGGTCTCCGGTGTCCATCTTCTCAGGCTAAGGCGCGCACCATGTGCGCCACGATGAGGCGGGTTCGGATCAGCAGTCGGTGGCGTCCAGGGGCTCGACGGCGCCGGAACGGCGGCGCGGGGCATCTTGACATGGCGGTGCTCTGGCACGAACACGACGCTGGCATGGTTCCAAGTTCATGGCAACAGGGGCTCATCTTCTAGGCCTAGCATGCGCACGTGGTTCGCTTCACCACTGCGGCTCCAAATCCAGGCTCATCAAGTCCTTCCAGGCATCGACAAGGCAGGGTAGGGCCTCGCCATGGATGGCATGCCCATGGCGTGCTCATGGCGGTCTGCGAGTCCGGCGCTCGCCTGCGCCGTGCACCGGGGGCTTTGGCTAGTCGGTGAGCGTGCAGTGCGTGTCCAAGGAGCCGGAAAGGCTCGCGTCTACGCGCTCGTGGGAGCGCCATGGCGGCGTACAGCAGGTCCGGCAAAGAACGGAAAAGAATGGGGGACGACGGCGCTCACCGAGTCGTGTAGGCGAGCAGGAATTTGGCGTGGCGGAGTGGCCCGCGTAGGTGAGGTAGCCGAAGTAGTGCTCGTGGTTCGGCTCCGTCTTCTCCAACTCCGGCGAGGTGGCCTTCCTCTCCGGTGGAGGCTCCGGCTTCTCCCCTTCTTCTTTCTCTCGATCTAGCGAGTGTGCGTGTCTTGGTAAGGCCGCGAGGTGGCGGCGCAAGGGTTGGGGAGATGGTGAGAGCGGCGGCGGATGCTGCTACTTATAGGGGCGCCCTAGGGTTCGCGAGAGCAGGATGAGGCGTTCCGGCGTCCGCGGCCACTTGATGTGATGGCTGGCGTCGTGGCGCCATCGGGGAGCTTGGGGTCGCCGCGCTCGTCCGGTGGGCTCCATCCGTCGGTGTCGGTGGCAATTTCGCCTTCGCGGCCAAGGAAGGCGGGGAACAGGCACGGCAAGGGCACATGCGCACGGGAGCGCGCGCGAGGTCATCACGCCGTGGGCGTGTTGTGGCAGGAGCTGTCGGCTCCCGGTCGACCAGGTGGCGTCCATCGGACGGTGTCACAGAGGCGGTTCGCGTGGGGACGGCCGGGATGGAAGATTCCACCCTGACACAGTCGTTGCGCGGTTGGCTTGAAAGGGGAAAAGCAGGGGAAGGTCAAGCTTATGACAAGCGGGCCCCACTCGTCAGTGGCGCGGCGTTCTCCTGTCGCGACGCGGGGGCGGCTGCGTCCGCGAGCTAGAGTGGGCCGCGGTTTCGAGCCACTGCTGGGTTGGGCCGCGTGGTGAAGGGAAAGAGAGAGGGCCTGGCAAGGCAGGCCGATGGGTTGGTATTGTGGCATGGAAAGGATGGGGGTGGAGAGCTCGTGGGCCAGGCCGGCTGCTTGCTATTGGGCCGGTCGTTTTGAGAAAAAGAGGAGAGGGAAAGGATGGAGTAGTGGGTCAAGTGGGTATGGGCCGAAATGGCCTTGCCATTTTCCATTTGCTTTTCTCTCTTCTTTTCTTTTCTCGTTATTGTTTTACATGTATCCACATATGTCTAATGCCTATAGTAATCCATGTGGTCATATTTAGTCATAGGCCATGATAGGGTTTCATTCCCCATAACTTATTATAGGTGTAATCATATTTATTATATAGGGTTGATTTAATTAATCAATACAAAAGAACCAAATAACTCCAAATCACAAGGTGAATTACAAAGTAATTAACTTGAATAAAGGCTATGTGTTGAAATAACATGATAATGAGACATGATGCCATGCAACTAATTGGGTTAACATGGTAGGGTTCTCTACATGACACGCAATAAACATGGGTTTGTTTAGAAAAAAAATTTGTAGTTGGGATTTTTGTGTTGGTGAATTTTCCGGGTTGTTACAGTCCTACCCCCTTATCAGAATCTCGTCCCCGAGATTTAAGGTGTGTAGTACTACATGGGTGGTAAAGTGAAGTCTAATCGTCATCTGACTACTTGTTCCATGTAGCTTGTTGGAGTTTCTCCAGGTGGATCTTAGGATTTCCAAAGGAACACTTCGACAATACTCCGGTAGTTGCACTGGTAGGGAGTGTGGTTGATGTATGGAAGGATCACAGATTAATTTAGACTAGATTAGGTTCTACTGGTTTAAGAGTTGTGCTCTAGGCTCCTGATTTCGATCCAGGGTCTAGTGGGTTATGGGTCTACCATACTTCCGCTGCGCTACTTTGATAAGCGTAGATAACCTCTTTGTCTTCTGTCTGGGTAGGCATTCTCTAAATTGAGATGATCATCTGGGCCACAGGATGTGGTAAAGTGGAATTGATTGAGACGGGTCGTAAAAGGGGCGAGGCTACTCCTAACCTACTTCTCTAGGGCTTATTGGGCGATGTGCAGAAAGAACAATTGATATAAAAAGTAAATTGCTGATGCAAGGGTAAACTTGTGTTCATGGTAAACCAAATCCTGGTACAAATATGGGGGTTCATAATGAACTTGAGGTACTAGATAGTACATGAGGTAATTACATTCTCCATATCAAGGGGCACTATGTGCTGCCAGGTGGGTAAGCTGAAAGCGGGCAGCTCGTGTAGCACTTCGAATCTTCTTGGCTGAACCATGAATTGGCTTGAACTGGATCTCAGCTGGTGGAGTGTTGTAGTTCCTCGGACAGTTGATGACTCTGTGACCCAGTTTACCACAACCAAAACAAGTGAGAGGCTCACTGCTTGTAGGGGTTGGCAGAGCGGCCTTCTGGTTGCCAGGTCTTAGTGCAGAGTGAGTCGGTGCAGGATGTCTAGATATGGGACGAGTATGAGTATGGCGAGTCTGTGTAGAATGGTCCTGAGCGAGGTGATCCAGAGTGAAATGGTCCTGAGTAGGGTGAGAGTAGTCAGTGGTGTAGGTACCATCATACCAAATCGAATCTGGTACATCCTCCTTGATGTAGCGAGTGCGGTCCGTCGAAGGTGCATCTTCACGGTACCTCTTGTGATCAGAACAATGAAATGATTCTTTTAGTCTACGCTTCTTTTCCTTGTATTCCTTGATAGCTTCCATGCGATCTCTCTCGATCTGGATGCATCTGTCGATCAAGTTACGTAGAGTGTAACTCTTGACACCACTAAGGCTCAACTTGATCTTTGAGTTCAGTCCTTTCCTGTAGTAGTAAACCTTTTCCTTCTCATCTTTCTTGACTGCAGGGGGTGCATAGCGTAGCAAGCTAGTGAAGCGTGTTGTGTACTCGCATATCTTGTCCTTGCCCATTCTAATGTTGCGGAACTCTTCGCCTTGGCTTCAAAGACTCCTTCGGAATGTGGTGCTCAATGAAAGCTTCCACAAACTCTTCCCGAGAGATGTTGGCGGGGTTACGTGTGCGCCCACGAGCTATCCCACCAATCGTGTGGAGCACCTATGAGCTGGTGGGTGGCGACCGTAACACGCTCCTCATCATCAGTGCACTTTATCACATTGAGCTTCTTCTCAATCTCCCTGAGCCGGTCATCGGCCGCGAGGGTTCGGTCGGTTCCGTCATAGGTGGGTGGCACGAGTTTCATAAATCCTTCCAACTTCCGCCGAAAGTCATTGGGTGGATAGCGATTCAGCACGTCCTCGGCAAGAGTCTCCATGAGGTGCGTCTCGTCGAGCCATTACTTCAGCCCCGGAAGGGGTGGTGATGGTCTCCTCCCGCAACATCACCAGTGGGTGGTGGCGGAGGCGGAGGAAGATCTCTTCCGATAGGGACTCCATCAGGCGAACCACGACCCAAGGGGTTACCATGCTGCAGAGAAGGAGTGCGAGGTCCCACACGTCCACCATGATGAACATGTCCACGTCTACAACCAAGTGCACGACCACGGATGATCGGTGTAGGGGAAGGAGCACTGTGGTTCCTCAGGCATTCTGAGCGACGGGTCGTCATCTGGGTGCAACGGTCCCAAATATTAGTGCAAGTGATATGACTTTTTAACAATTTAATGTAATAAAGCAATTTAAACAATTTAAAACATTTTAAGCTAGTCCTACACTCAATCAAAGATGCAAGAAGAACCATAAAATGCGATAAAATCCAAGCACTCATTACATTGGGTTTAGTTACAAGGCGATATCCTTGGTAGCTATACCAAGAGATTCGTGAGGAAACGTACTACGCGTAGGTATCTCATGGTGGTAGACATTCTACTCTACTCAGGGTATGACTTGTAGCTAAATGGGGTTCATCTTCATTCCTCTACCTACCCCCTTATCATGATGAGCCTTGTCTGTAGAGTGAACTGGAGGAGTAAGGGAACTTTCTTCCAATTTTCCTGTCAGACACTTGGGACTAGGTGTGTTCAGCTTCATCCTATTACCCTATGGCACTGTAGGATGCATCGAGGGCACGGGTTAATAGACGTCAGGAGGCCATGCTCGAGGAGTTTGTACGCATCTTGCGTCACAAATTGAAGAGTTGCATGTGCGGTAAGCTGCACAACAGTAAAGATAGTGGTTCTCGACACATGAATGGTTTAGACCTTCGCTGTGGCACCTCTTCACTTGGGAGAATATGTAGAGTCACCATGTAGAAAACCTTTAATCCTCTAGGCACTACCCATTTGTGGCACGTCTATCATTACTTATCTTCAGGGACACTTGATTCTTGAAGCGCTTCTTGCAGAACTTGGACATATCCATCGTGGTACTCGAGGTAGAAGGGCATGCTCTTCAAGATCGTCATTCATATAGTGGCCCAAGAGCATGGTCGGCAAGTCCAATATAAGGGTAAGCCATGCACAAAATGGTGCAAGGTCGATAATATAACCGAAAGAAGAGTTGGCTTGTCCTATTCTATCGTCCAATCCTGAGGGTCTCGTCCTAGGGTCAAGACAGGAGCTGATACCAACTGAAACATCCTCAATTTTCCACGAAGGGAAAATCTCACGGAATGATATACAACAGTCGATAATCAATTCCATACATTGAATTATAAGTCTAAAGAGTACAATAGAGGGATTTACATAAATAATTACAATGCCACAAGGCGGATACAAGTATCTCTAACATCCAGAACAGCTTGAGAAGGCGGAAGTAACGCGGAAGCAACTCCAAACTCCAACTTGAGCGCAGGAACGAGACCTTCTAATCCGTTTGACACCTCTGAGAAGCAGGAAAATCTGCACACCGCCAGATGTGTGCAGGCCATGGTCAGCACCGAATGAGCTTTAGTGGAAAAGAGAAAATAAGGGATCTGGCGATCCTATAGTTTGGCTATGGTTTCCATCCTAGCGCATGCAAAATAGCAACAAGTAGTAATAGTAATAATAATAATAGTCATGTTTAACACATTCCCATTCCCACACACACACATCCCATCCATCCCAAATCCATCTCAAGTCCATCTCAAATCCATCTCAAGTCCATCTCAAATCCATCTCCATCACCTTATCTCACAACACTCACACTCAAGTCGGCAGGCCAACTCCCTCTTGGCCTGTCTCAAAGGCCCGCAGCCACAAACCAAGGCTCACGGCCTGAATACTCTCTCGGGGAAGGTAGAACACTCCTCTCACTAGTCGACAGAAACGTAGGTCACAGAATGGCCATAACCGAGGCCGCGGTATGCGCATAGATCGATCAACTCTGCAGAGTGTGTACACCTGTACCCACCAGATCACCATCATCGGCATGTGCACTGCCTAGGCGACACCGGATGACCTTCTAACCTGGACAATACCATCCTGCCACCCAGCCCTAGGAAGTAACGGCTTACCAGAACACACTGGGACTGGGATCAACAGTAACCGGCTACTCCTCCAATGGTACTGTTGAATAGAATGGTACAGGCTCTCCACGTACCATTCCCCCTCAACTCCAAGCAGCAATGGCATCGTCCAGTCTAGTCGAACTTCCGTCTCTTGTGGAAGCAAGAGCGAGTGGTGTGTACGAAAGTTCCGTGGTTCCGGTTCTCCCGATATATCAGTCCTTAGGTAGGACTAGACAGGATATCTTCACACAGGGTTTGAGTTTACCGTGCCACCACAGCACCTCCTTCCCGAGGGCTCTCCACACCGGGAAATTCTCCTTAAGTCACGTATCATCTGTCCCGAGGGCTCTCCACAGCGGGGTCTTCTCAAGTCTCATGTACCCGCCATAGGTACCTCTCATCGGGATGCCTAGGATGCACCCCCGGCAAGACTCGTCTTAGGGCCCGCCCTCAAGACTCGTCGTGGATCCTGTCCAGTCGACTCAACCCTCACCCTCCACGCACCCAAGTCACATGCACAAATACCTTCAGATCCTCACCACCAAGTCCACCCAAGTCTGACATCCCAAGCCAAACCATTCCCAGGGGTTCACCACCCGCATCACATCACCGATACAATGCGAAGTTTAGTTATAGTATATATGGTGATATAAAATGCAAGCAAGCAGAGAGATAATAGTATATAAGTGCGAGCGCAAAGCTGGGTGACATGGTAAAGGGTTTCAATCAAGGTAATAATGGCTCAGGCAATAGCATGCATCAATATACTAGCAAAGGAATAAATATAAAGCGCTAGCAGGTCTATAGGATTCTCTAAAAGAAGGTGCTGCCATGACACCTGCGATGTCGAGGAAGTAGTGGTACAAATCCGCTAGTAGTGGTACACACCCTCCTCCGTAGTCGTTCAGCGTATCTTCTTCCTCAGATCATTCCAACTCAATTTGACTCTGAAAACGAGACGTAATAGTCGCGTTAGCGACTCCTATAGAATCCACAAAGAACCAAATGAATATCAAAAAGATTTAAATGCACTCAAACATAGGCTCATGAGATAAAGCTCGATTTTAGATGAATTTACATATAAAGATCCTCATTTTTGGAGCTCGTATGAATAAGTTATGAATTTCCGAAGTTTAATATATATTCTGAAAAAAGGGCCGAATTTTCTGGTGGCGACACGTGTCAGGAAGTCATTGGGCCACGTGGCGCCTGCAGGTCCGCTGACGTGGCTCTGGGACCACGGTGACGTCAGCGATGACGTCATCGTTGATCGGGTCAACTTATGGGCCGGAAGCGGGCCTGGTAGGGCCGGGTCAGGGCCTGAACATGGGCTTCCTGGGCCGGGCCGGCCCTACGCATGTCGCGTTGTCATCGCGCCACGTCGTCAACTGGATGTCCAACGGGCTCATCAGGGCTTTGTCCACCGGTCCAGTAAATGGGCGTGGCTCATGGTAAACCACACTCACGTGGTCTACGGACCGCAGCATGGTCCATGATGGACCAGGACTATTCGGGGTCTCCATTCTCTTGGTCTTCATGGTCCGGGTTCAAGGGTCCATCCCCATTTGTCCTTGGGTTCATGCTTCCGGTGTATGGTGGATAGTCAGCCGTGGGTCCTGTTGTCAGCGTCACGGTTCACGTGGATCATGTCCATCTACTGTATGCCGACTCCATCTTCTTTCCCTGTCTTCTCTGTTCTCGCGGTGAAGCACACGCCGACGGCGAGGTCGCTCGCACA
Source organism: Themeda triandra (assembly GCA_018135685.1). NCBI lineage: Eukaryota > Viridiplantae > Streptophyta > Magnoliopsida > Poales > Poaceae > Themeda > Themeda triandra. Next base: position 8,286 of record JAENPR010001439.1, on the reverse strand, counting down.
GGCGTGTCGGTGGTCCTTGTCCTTCGTTGAGGGGCGCATCAGTGCCACGGGGTCATGGAGGATGCGGCTAGGGCGATGCAACGTCCGGTGGTGGTTCGTGGGGCTTTGCGTGCGGCTGGTCACTTTGGTGGTGGCACGGCGACGTCGGCATCCTCCGCGACGGGCAAGCATCCATCCAAGGATCCAAATTGGTGTTGTGTCCGGTCGATTGGGGTCATAGGGAGTCCGTTATGCTCGATGGCGGCGACCGAACCACACTGCGGCGCCCACGCGAGGAACGAGCTCGCGGCGGAGCTCCGGCGTGGGTGTCGCTACGTCGACCGGGGCATCTACGGGATCTTCGGCTCCTTCTTGTACACGGCTCAAGGCAGAAAGTCGAGGCGAAACTCTAGGGCTAACCTAATCTCAAGGTGGCGGTCGGAGCAGCATGCTAGAGCTGCGGCACGGCGGTGCACCGCGGCGGTCCGGCGGCGGCACGGTCTCCAGTACAAGGGTCTCCGGTGTCCATCTTCTCAGGATAAGGCGAGCACCATGTGCGCCACGATGAGGCGGGTTCGGATCAGCAGTCGGTGGCGTCCAGGGGCTCGGCGGCGCCGGAACGGCGGCGCGGGGCATCTTGACATGGCGGCGCTCTGGTACGAACACGACGCTGGCATGGTTCCAAGTTCAAGGCAACAGGGGCTCATCTTCTAGGCCTAGCATGCGCACGTGGTGCGCCTCACCACTGCGGCTCCAAATCCAGGCTCATCAAGTCCTTCCAGGCATCAACAAGGCAGGGCAGGGCCTCGCCATGGATGGCATGCCCATGGCGTGCTCATGGCGGTCTGCGAGTCCGGCGCTCGCCTGCGCCGTGGACCGGGGGCTTTGGCTAGTCGGTGAGCGTGCAGTGCGTGTCCAAGGAGCCAGAAAGGCTCGCGTCTACGCGCTCGTGGGAGCGCCATGGCAGCGTACAGCAGGTCCGGCAAAGAACGGAAAAGAATGGGGGACGACGGCGCTCACCGAGTCGTGTAGGCGAGCAGGAATTTGGCGTGGCGGAGTGGCCCGCGTAGGTGAGGTAGCCGAAGCAGTGCTCGTGGTTCGGCTCCGTCTTCTCCAACTCCGGCGAGGTGGCCTTCCTCTCCGGCGGCGGCTCCGGCTTCTCCCCTTCTTCTTTCTCTTGATCTAGCGAGTGTGCGTGTCTTGGTAAGGCCGCGAGGTGGCGGCGCAAGGGTTGGGGAGATGGTGAGAGCGGCGGCGGATGCTGCTACTTATAGGGGCGCCCTAGGGTTCGCGAGAGCAGGACGAGGCGTTCCGGCGTCCGTGGCCACTTGATGTGATGGCTGGCATCGTGGCGCCATCGGGGAGCTTGGGGGTCGCTGTCGCTCGTCCAGTGGGCTCCATCCGTCAGTGTCTGGTGGCAATTTCGCCTTCGCGGCCAAGGAAGGCGGGGAACAGGGCACGGCAGTGGCACATGCGCGCGGGAGCGCGCGCGAGGTCGTCACGCCGTGGGCGTGTTGTGGCAGGAGCTGTCGGCTCCCGGTCGACCAGGTGGCGTCCATCGGGCGGTGTCACAGAGGCGGATCGCGTGGGGACGACCGGGATGGAAGATTCCACCCTGACACAGTCGTTGCGCGGTTGGCCTGAAAGGGGAAAGCAGGGGAAGGTCAAGCTTATGACAAGCGGGCCCCGCTCGTCAGTGGCGCGGCGTTCTCCTGTCGCGACGCGGGGGCGGCTGCATCCACGAGCTGGAGTGGGCCGCGGTTTCGGGCCACTGCTGGGTTGGGCCGCGTGGTGAAGGGAAAGAGAGAGGGCCTGGCAAGGCAGGCCGATGGGTTGGTATTGCGGCATGGAAAGGATGGGGGTGGAGAGCTCGTGGGCCAGGCCGGCTGCTTGCTATTGGGCCGGTCGTTTTGAGAAAAAGAGGAGAGGGAAAGGATGGAGTAGTGGGCTGGTAGTTGCGGGCCGAAATGGCCTTGCCATTTTCCATTTGCTTTTCTCTCTTCTTTTCTTTTCTGTTATTGTTTTACATGTATCCACATATGTCTAATGCCTATAGTAATCCATGTGGTCATATTTAGTCATAGGCCATGATAGGGTTTCATTCCCCATAACTTATTATAGGTGTAATCATATTTATTATATAGGGTTGATTTAATTAATCAATACAAAAGAACCAAATAACTCCAAATCACAAGGTGAATTACAAAGTAATTAACTTGAATAAAGGCTATGTGTTGAAATAACATGATAATGAGATATGATGCCATGCAACTAATTGGGTTAACATGGTAGGGTTCTCTACATGACACGCAATAAACATGGGTTTGTTTAGAAAAAAAATTTTGTAGTTGGGATTTTTGTGTTGGTGAATTTTCCGGGTTATTACATGCGCCACACTGTGGAAATAGTTAGAGTAGAGCCCTATTCTAGGTGAAAATTGATGTTGCCTAGACTAAAGTTGGCGGGGTTAGGATCGAGTTAAGGACCGCCAACAACTCCCCCACACTTAGCTCTTTGCTCGTCCTCGAGTAAAGAGATGGAGAACTATGGTGGTTGTATTCTCCCAAGAGCTGACCTGCATACAGATTATTCCGAGCTTTTTCCTGTATTTGTGAACATTCATGGTGGCTACCAAGTTATCTTATAGCTATTGAAGGAGGAATAGCTTGAAATCAAGTCAACTCACACTACCCATGCTTTGAGACTTGGGGTTTTAGAATTTTTCGCAAAGATAGCCTTAGCTCCTCATGTGATACTCTCAAGTCACTCTTTTTAGGTGGCTAGTCCTATCCAGGTGTTCTTGATCATCCTACCACTACAAGCTGATATGTGGAGTTTTGGGTATGGATGATGAACAGGTTCCAATGTCAAGCCAACTGGATTCATGAAGAGAAGGCCATATCCCTAGATGATGCAAGTGCAAGTACAAGTGTAGAAATATTTGTGGACTCCTGATCATGTTTCTTTCTTTATGAAGGAAAGTGCAAGAAGGTATGGACCCGAAGAACAACTCTAAAACTTGCTTTATTTCTTCCTTTTTTTTCTCTCTTTTTTTCTTTTCTTCTCTTTTCGTTCTTTTTTCTTTTCTTTTCTTTCTTCTCTCTATTTTTTTATCTCAAGACCTTGGAGAAAAATAACTCTTCCTTATTCACGAACTATGCTCTCTTTTTGTACGAATTTTTCGATAACAGTCCATACTCTTCTTGAATGAATGATGGAGAGAGATGCATGACTTGTTGACAGGAGTGTTTTGGTGGTAGAGGGAGAAGATGTGGAATATATGTGCTCAATTCTCAGTGTAAGAAATGAGCATTTTTGGCGGAATAGTGAGTGCATAACGTGCGCGGCTCTCAGTGCGAGAGTCGGCATATTTATTTGGTGGGTGAATGCTGTGCGCGGCTTTCAATGTGAGAGTCGGCATGTTTATTTGGTGAATGCAATGATCTTGGGGATAAGGCCATCTCTAACAAGAATCTCAAGACTCGGCATCGCTAAAAGTGGCTAGAACCGGTTTTGCATAAGTGTAAGCGTAGATGTTTGGCTCTGGTAGGACATAGCACTTATCACACGAGAAGCATTTGCTTAAAAAGTTTTTGAATTTTTGCATAAAAATACCCAAGTCTATTGCACGAGTTGGTAAGCATCATATCATTCTACTATATCTCACCTGCCAATAACTTAGATAAAACATGGCGTCCCTATGGCACAAGTTGTTCAAACAATCAAGATAAGCAAGGAATAAAAAGTATGCAACTCGTTCTCGATTGGTGAAAATAGGAGATGGAGTTTTTCAAAGTTTTTAGTTTTATAAATTTTATTTTCAGCATAAGGAGAATTAGCAGGGAGTGAGAGGGTGCACAAACTGTGTTTTTGCCGTGTCGAATATTTTTGTGCACCAAGGAGCGTGGTGCCTCCCCACACTTGTTTTTGTACCTGTCTTTTTCTTATATGCACACAAAAAACAAGTGGAGACAAGACACAAAATATACATATAGGAAAATATTTTTTTCAAAAACACAAGAAAGCTAGAATAAATTAAAGTCATGCTCCAAATGAATTTATAAATTATTTGGCATGACTAAACTTATTCTATCAATTTCTTGGTTTATTTTTGTGCGATAAGAAGGCTCAAGGAAAGGCTTTAAGCGTTGACCATTTACCTTGGAGATGTTACCTTCGTCGTCTTCGATCGTGATTGCACCATGAAACGATGTGTTGACGACGGTATATGGTCCCTTCCACTTGCTTCTCGCTTCCCCTCACCGAATAATTTCACCTTGGAGTTGAACAAAGACAAGACCTTGTCGCCCGCCGAAACTCCTTGGTTTTGATCCGGTTGTCGTGCCACCTCTTTGTTCACTCTTTGTAGAGCTTGGCACTGTGGTACGCCTTCTCCCGCCATTCCTCAAGCTCAGAGATTTTCCTCTGGTGGTGTCTCCCGGCTAGCTTGAGGTCCATGTTCCAGCTTTTGATTACCCAGAGGCTCGATGCTCGAGTTCTACCGGCAAATGGCAGCTTTTTTTCATATACAAGCTGGAATGGTGACATGCCAATGGGGGTTTTGTAAGCGGTCTTGTATGCCCAGAGTGCATCAGGCAGCTTACTTTTCCATCCTTTCCCCATGTCATTGACCATCTTCTATAGGATGTTCTTGGTCTGTTTGTTCGAGGTGTCAGCTTGGCCACTGGTTTGTGGGTTGTATGGCGTGGCGATGTTGTGCTCGGCCCCCAGCTCCCTCAAGAATGCTCTGAAGGTTCGATCATCGAAATGTGATCCTCCATCGCTTATCACCATGCGTGGTGTGCCATAGCGAGGGAAGATTATTTTGTGGAACATCCTTCGAGCATGTTTTGCGTCAGCTGCTCGGCACAGCATGGCCTCCACCTACTTGGCGACATAGTTGACAGAGACAAGGATGTACTCACAGTCTTGGGACTTCTGGAAGGGCCCCATGAAGTCAATGCCCCACACATCAAATATTTCTATTTGAGGTTGAAGTGGAGGGGCATTGCGTTGCGAGCTGTGATGCCACCCTGGAATTGGCACTTCCGACACCTCCGAATGAATTCTTTGGTGTCAGCATACATCGTTGGCCAGAAGAATCCTCACTGCCAGATTTTTGCTTGAGTGCGGAATACTCCATAGTGGCCTCCGTATGGTGCCGAGTGACAGCTTTCAATGATCTGCATCCCTTCTGCTGTTGGCACACACCTCCTTAGTATGTCGTCTGAGCACACTCGGTATAGGTATGGGTCATCCCACAGATGACGACGGCCTCAACCTCCAGCTTTTTCCTGCTCTCCCTAGGTGGTACATGTCCTGCAACCATGTAATTCACAATGTTTGCATACCAGGGGTTGGAGTCTGTCACTGCCAATAGCATGTCATCGCGGAGGAAGTCATTGATGGGCAAATCCTGCATGTTAGTGACTTGCAATCACGACAAATGATCTGCTACGGTATTCTCTACTCCTTCTTATCTTTTATTTCTAGAGAATCCAGCAAATCAGGCGAGGTTTCGTGTCTTTCTTAGTGAGCAAGAATTTCAAGGCAGCGTGATCTGTGTAAATGATCACTTTTGCGCCCACTAAGTAAGACCGAAACTTGTCGATAGCGAATACTACAACAAGAAGCTCTTTTTCTGTTGTGGCATAATTGAGCTGAGCTCCTGTCAACGTCTTGCTGGCATAAGCTATCGCGTGATGCTTTTTGTTTTTGGTTTGGCCTAAGACCGCACCAACAGCATAATCGCTTGCATCACACATGATCTCAAAAGGTAGAGACCAATCAGGAGGTTGGATGATAGGTGCAGAGATGAGTGTGTTGGTATTTCTTAACGTATGCAGAGAATCTGAAAGCGTACGGAAGTACCGTTGTAGACTTCACCCGGAAGTATTCAGGGTATCGTAATTTCCACAGGGAACGGAGGTATTTCTCCTAGCTAATTCGTCCAAGGAACAACCCAAGGGTAGTGATAGAAAGGTGGGTAGAGAAGGATTCCTATAGCTTTTGGGTCCTGAGCTTAGCGATACAATACTTCTACTGGCTCACTTCGGGCACCGGATCGCACCTGGTTTGCCAGGTGATGCCGGCCTATAGCTCTACGCCGCACCCGAACGTGGGGGATTACAAAGGACGGACAGGGCTGTCACCACCTACCGCCTACGACCTCAACCGTGGAGTGCGAGGCAAACGAAGGCAGCCTCTAGTCTAGACACCATGTCTACACTAGCGACTACTACTCTAGCGTCGATCAGGGTGACCCGTCTTTATCAGGGGCCCTCTACTAGAGCATCCGCATGAGGACGGACAATTGAACCCATGAGCAAGCTTGGTAAAGCTCTACTAAACAAAAGACACAAAAGACTATAAGAAACACGAATACTCACTTAGCCAAGATCCCGTTAGGGAGCCGAGTAGAATATCCACAGAGGTACAAGGTCGGGAGACACCGACAAGCCCGCGCTTCCCGCTCTCTTCCCTCACATCTCTCTTAACTCTATAGCTAGTAGGGCATAGCCCTTTGGAGTGAGGCTCTAGTGTGGTGCTCTTCTCCTTTGAATGGTTGATCGTGAATGAAGAGAAAAGAGCCCCTTTTATATGTGGAGAGGAGGGGGCTACTTGCAAATGTGCCACCTCAACATAGAAGGTGGAAACTGACCTCCCAACGTTGGTTTGAGGTACAATGCACCCGGACGCACCCCAACCGACCTTCCTCGAGTAAATGCACCGACCCGCCAAAGTGGGGCCCGAGTGGCAGCCCGGCTGGCGCGGCCGCGCCCCTGGCATGAGCGCGCCACCTCCAGGGCCGTTTGGGCTGAATTTTGGTGAGTGGATGGGCCTCGTCGATAGCTTTCCAACGCATATTCGTTTGCCTCAATCGGAGTCCGTATGAGTGAGATATGGCCCGTTTACTGAGACCCACTCATCCAGCCCGAGATGGAGTTGGACCGGATTTTGGCCTTCCATCTTTTTGGCCCATGTATGAGACTCACAATTGTCAGGCAAATGGCCACCCTCTTATTCATGGTTTTCACAAAAGTCCTATTTGCTAAGTTTGGGATAGATTTTATATTCTTATTGGCGGTCTAAAATGTGCGATAAGGACCGCCAACAAGATCCCCCACACTTACTCTTTACTCGTCCGAGTAAAGCTTAGGACTAAGAAGGCTCATCTCTTTGATGTATAACCTGCATACAAGTTATTCCAAGCTTCACCTGCACTTGTGAACTTTTGAATTGTCTACCACATTATCTTGGGTAATTGAATAATGGAACAACATGGATTCAAATCCCCTCGCATCAGTCATATCAGAAACTTGGGTTTTTTGAATGGCTTTATAAAAAGAAAAGATAGCCTTGCTCCTCATATGATTCACTCAATTGCTCAATGTGTATAATAACCTCACCAAAGGCATTTTGAGTTTTGCCTTCTTTCTACCACTAAAAAGCTGAGAGTGGAGTTTTGGATAGGTATGTAAAGTGGGCATACTTGTATCACATATATTGTAAGGTCAAGGATCGAGCCATACGGAGATTAAGCCATACACCTTGATTGAGACGTGCAAGTGTGTGAGATGGAAAAATGGTCCTACTTTTTGTGGTATTTTTGGCTACTCCATGCATCATGATTATCTCTTTATTGAGTGATGAAATTTTTGGGAGAGCATGGGCTATGAGAGGTATGGTAGAATCTATTCTCTTATTTCTTCTCTTCTTTTTTTCTCTTCCTTTTTTTCTCATCTTCTCCTTTTTTTCTTCTTTTTTTCTTTTCTTCTCTCTTTTTTTCTTTTTTTTGAACCGGGATCTTTGCTTTCCCATTGTCTTATTTCTTAGACCCTAATCTAACTTGTGCCCCTTGAATTCTCTCCTCTTTTTTTTTTTGAATAATCATAGCCCATAACTCTTTATGAAGAATTATTGAATGAAGAGAGATATCATGATGGTATATGCGGAGTAGATTTTTGGTAGCTAAAGAATGCGCAACCCTTAGGGTGAGAATCGGCATTTTTATTTGGTGGATTGGTGCGCAACTCTTAGTGTAAGAGTTGGCATTTCTGGTGGATGGGGTGCATGTTTGTGCACAACTCTCAGTGTAAGAGTTGGCACTTTATTTGGTGGGTGCAAGTGGATCTCAATCGTGGGTGTAAGGTCATAATCTCGCGTCGGTAATAACGATCCGACCGAACTCAATGTACGAACAAGCGTATGAAGGTTTTGTTCTATAGATAAATCATATGGCTCGGTGGGTATTTCATAATCATTTGAGGAGCATGCTATTGAATTTTTCTTTTGTAAAAATAAATC